>CM060952.1:67495538-67548038 GCA_030765055.1 Mantis religiosa
TATTGTTTCTGTGTTCCTTTAAATTTACAGCAGGGAGTTTTCATGAAAATTCATGGACTAACAAATCGTTCTTGTGTAAAACATAATACTCAGGTATATTGCTCTGTTTCTATAAGGTACTAATCTCATCCACCAGTTCCTTTTGTTAAAAAATAAGAGGTGCAGCAGTTCATTGTGGGTATTCATTAAAGATACATATAGTTTCTTCCACTGATCAGAAAATATGTACATAATTATATAATACACCATACTTCCTTCAGAGCTTTTTTCTATTTATTGACAGCTGTTTGCATCTAAGCAAATATATGACTGAAATGTTGAGGTGGTGAACTAATAAAGCAAGCATTTTTTTTTAAATTTATGGCGTAGATGCAATGTAATGCAAATATCTTACAGCCTAAGTTTAAAACATTTTGCCGTATCACTTTAGAAATTATTAACAAATGTATTTATTTTTGTTACGACACTAGAAAGGCCGCTTTTGACAACATGTCTCTTATAGCCCAGTCAATAAAGGTTTTGTGTCGGAACTGTTTTTGGTAAAGCTGATTTTTTCAGGTGCGATAGACTTTGATGAGAGGATTATTTTCTGAAAAGTCCCCGAAAATTCCAATGGAGCTTCCCCCCTAACCCCCTTCAAGTTTAAAAATGTAGAGTTTTACGCAATCGCATACAACTTCTTAACCAAAAGTTTATTAGGGTGATTTTAGTTACAGTTTTATACCCTGATAAATATTCTACAACTTTTATAATAACATAATTTTTTATAAGTGCAGAAGTTTTTCCGTAAATTAACGAAATGTAGTAAAAAAGAATATTATTTTAGCCACCTATCTAAGTTTCTGCAAAACCATATTTTTATTCGTCACCAAATGGAAAAATGCTTGAAATAAAAGTTGTAGTACATATATTCCTGAGTACACCGATATATAAACATATACAGTTATGTGTATTACTCTACTAGTAACATAGAAAACAGTAGCTAGGTTTTGAGCGTGTGAGAGCCCGGAAGTCGGCGGGGTAGGCAAAAGGCGCCTTATCTTCATATCCCTATTCAATTGGTTAACACTGTAACTATAACATCTAACACTTATAATCGCACTAACCTATAGTGTGTCCACCTTTATTTTGTAATTTAGTAAATACTTTAGTGTAATCAAAATAACATTAGAGTGATATGATAAGTAAAAATTGTTTTTCTGATTGTAACATTATTGAAACAAGGATTTTAATTTTATTCATACTTAATTATTGTACATATTTATATGCCAGTTTTGGTTCGTGGGATTTAACCTAGCCTTAATATATCAGGCCATTCCATTATCAACCACCTATGTATCAGCCGTGCCCCGGACTGGCTAAACCGGCAGCTGTTTTAAATTACGAACTATTGTCTAACTTGTATTTTAAAACAGCATCACGGACCTCCCACCCACCACAAATATTATATACACTGATTTCATATTTACAAGTCATGATTATTGTAACTCATAGAAGTAATTTTATGTTTAGAAGCATGTCTCTTTGATAATGGTTACAAATTAATCTGTATGAGGAAATTCAACATCTCTGAATAGACGTGTGAATTTAGGCAAGATAAGCCACTACAGTGTTCACAAACACTGGTTCACTTTTCTACATCCACAGTATTGTCCACATCCCTGTTTATAAGGACATGAGACTAAGTACAGCAGTTCGTTTGGAGCAAATGGCTTCGATGTAGGAATTGGTTTCAATGTCCTTTTGGTTCCGCTTATTTCTTTCACGTTTTCAATTTTCCAACCCCATTTTGTAGCATTAAGAGTATTACCTAACCATTTTTGAACTTCCAAAAATACTCTCAGCGAATGTTCACGACATGCCTCAGACGTTGGAGTTAATTTTGCTAGATCAAAATTTGATCTAGGGGAACTTTTCCTTGTTACTGTCAAGAACTTGTAGTAATGGGCTTCATTCAGATTTCAGTATTTCTCTAACCCATAAAAACATAAAACAAATTTCTCACCAGCAATCAGAAGGTCCTCTCTTGTTGGAGAATCATCCAAAAACATCCTCGCTGTATTCTTCATATCAGGTTTTGATCTGAGCAATTCTATTGCTTTTAATTTGCCCATTCCATACATGTTGGATGTGGTATCACATCCGGTCATAGCGTGACAAAACAGAAGTAACTGACGTTGATCTCAAAAGTTTTCTATTATAGTGGCGATTCTGTAGTACACTGTTCATGGAACTTTAGCACATTATTGCAGAACAAAAGCATCTCTACCGGGAACAGTTTAGAAGAAAAATTCTGGAAATATCGATAGCAATAAAATGCCTACATACACAGAATGTTTCAGAAATACCTTTACAAACTTCAGCTATAGGTTCTTCACAGCAAAAGAAGGAAAACAGTTCATTTGAACATATGTCCCATAATTCTTGATTTTTGCGTTATTCCTGTCACAATGAAAGTGAGTTCAATGGCCTTCGGGGTCCAACCTCAAAACTTCATTTCTCTATGCACTCATAGAAGGCTTTGACCTATTGTACTGCATACGGTAGATGGTCAAGTGTTGCCATGGAGAATTGTTTACGTTTGTCATTTGTTATCGGTCTGTCTTCAACGTTTCAATTGTGTATATGTAATGTGTTAACTGCACGTGTTTCGTTCCACCATGGCTGGATATTCCTTTCGTGAACAGGCACACATGATTTTATGTGTTGTTGCGCGAATAGTAATGGACGCGAGGCTACACGGCTCTATTAGATGGACTTTTCAGACCGAAGACAAACGAGTCATTCACCTTTGTCGCTGTTTATCGTCACCATGCTGAGACAGGAACCGTTCCATCACGAACAGTAGGATAAAAGGGAGTGCTCCAGGACAGCAGTTTATGAGCAACATGGCTGTCAGGCGCGTGCTGTATATTTAGTGGATTTAGACAAGTGTTTAGGCGGTTAGTCAGTCCTCTTAATTTGCTATAGATCATGATGACAGGTCACGAGGTATGATCTGTGGGGCTCTACGAAGAGTTGCAGGGTTTTCGCAGCGAAGGCTGTTGGTCTGGCAGGTAAATAGCAGTAGGATTTAGAGGTTAGGTATTGAGGTATTATCTGTGGAGGCTGTAGGCTTAAGAGTTGCGCCGGTTTCATAGGTAAGGCTGTTGGTCAGGGGGTTAAAATCTGTAGGATTTAGAGGGTAGGTATCAAGGTATGATGTGAGGGCTGTAGAGCTAAGAGCTGTAGGGTACATAGCTAAAGGCTGTGGCCAGGTGGTTGAAGGCTCTAGGATTTAGAGGGGTAGATACTGAGGTATGATCTAGAACTCTTGGCTTAAGAGTTGCATGGTTTCACAGGTAAGGCTGTTGATCTGGGGGGGGGGGCTAATAGCTGTATGATTTAGAGGTAGGTGATGAGGTATGATCTGGGTCTCTAGGCTTAAGAGTTGAAGAAGTTCACAGGTAAGGCTGTTGGTCAGGGGTTAAAAGCTGTAGTATTTAGAGGTTAGGTATTGAGATATGATCTGTGAGGACTCTAGGCCTAAGAGTTGCAGTGTTTCACAGGTAAGGCTGTTGGTCAGGGTATAGATGCTGAAGAATTTAGAGCGGTAGGTACTGAGGAATGATTTGGGGCTCTTGGCTTAAGAATTGCAGGGTTTCACAGGTAAGGCTGTTGATCTGGGAGGCTGATAGCTAAAGGATATAGAGGTAGCTGTTGAGGTATGATCTGGGGCTCTAGGCTTAAGAGTTGCAGAAGTTCACAGATAAGGCTGTAGGTCAGGGGTTAATAGCTGCAGGATGTAGAGGTTAGGTCTTGAGGTATGATCTGAGGGTCTAGGGTTAAGACTTGCAGGGTTTTCACAGGTAAAGCTGCTGGTCGGAGGTTAAAAGCTGTAGTATTTAGAGGTTAGGTATTGAGGTATGATCTGTGAGGACTCTAGGCTTAAGAGTTGCAGGGTTCCACAGGTAAGGCTGTTGGTCAGGGGTTTACAAGCTGTAGAACTTAGAGCGTTAGGTATTGAGGAATGATTTGGGACTCTTGGCTTAAGAGTTGCAGGGTTTCACAGGTAAGGCTGTTGATCTCGGAGGCTGATAGCTACAGGATATAGAGGTAGCTGTTGAGGTATGATCTGGGGCTCTAGACTTAAGAGTTGCAGAAGTTCACAGATAAGGCTGTTGGTCAGCGGTTAATAGCTGTAGGCTATAGAGGTTAGGTATTGAGGTATGGTCTGAGGGCCTATGGTTAAGACTTGCAGGGTTTTCAAGGTAAGGCTGCTGGTCGGAGGTTAAAGCTGTAGGATTTAGCGGGTATGTATTGAGGTATGATCTGGGGGCTGTAGGGCTAAGAGCTGTATGGTACATAGCTAAAGTCTGTGGTCAGGAGGTTAAAAGATGTAGAATTTAGAGGCTAGGTCTTGAGGTATGATCTGGGGCTCTTGGCTTAAGAGTTGCAGGGTTTCAGAGGTAAGGCTCTTGATCAGGGAAGTTAATAAATGTTGAATTTAGAGCTTAGGTCTTGAGGTATGATCTGAGGGTCAAGGGTGAGAAGTTGCAGGGTTTCCACGGTAAGGCTGCTGGTAAGAGGTTAAAAGCTGTAGGATTTAGAGGGTATGTATTGAGGTATGATCTGGGGGCTGTAGGGCTAAGAGCTATAGGATACTTAGCTAAAGTCTGTGGCCAAGAGGTTGAAAGCTGTAGGATATAGAGGTTAGGCCTTGAGGTATCATCTGGAGGCTCAGGGTTATGAGTTGCAGATTATCACAGGTAGAGACTGTTTATGAGGAGGCTAAAGGCTGTAGGGCCCTAGGACTATGTTTTATGGGCTGAGGTATGGTCCTACGATCTTGAAGTTCAGTTGCTGGTCCAGCGACTAAAGGTTGTTAACCTTGAAGCACGTCCATCGATATGGTTTACTATTTCACCCTATTATAAACTAACCATAAGTAACCTAACATATCTCTTTTATTATTAAGGTATTCTATTCTACCCCTTCATGTAATCTAACCTAATATACTCTTTTTTGTTCTTGCCTCCATTCATCATTCTTTAACTTCTGTTTTTGCTATTGGCATCAGTTTTCCTTCTTAAGGTATTCTATTGTACCACTGTAACCTAACCTTCTTTTGTTTTTTCCTTCTTTTATCACTTTTAACCTAGCTCGTTTTGTTACTGGTATCCGTTCTCATTTCTTAGGGTATTCTATTCTTACCTGCTCATCCTACCTCAGAATGCTTCTTTTCTCCGTTATCTGAACCATATCCTTTGGCTCAGTTATTTTGTATCATGCCAAGTTCTGATATGTAAGGGTACAGAAATTCTTGAGGCAATTAGATGTTAGAGTTGCTAGGACTATCTTAGTCTCTGCTAGAGGTATATATGCTGGCTAGATGTCCCTGTGATTAAGTCTTTTGATCTTAAAGTGTTTGTATATTGGTTAAGGTACCCATCTCTTTTGATTAGGTGGTTATGTGTAGTGGCACGATCTTTGGGCTGAGGATAAAGATGTAGGTCTCATAGTTTAAGCTCGCAGGTGTGGAGGCTAAAGACTAGGGGTTGGTGGTTAGGTCTTGATGTATGATGAGGCTCTAGGTTCAAGAGTTACAGGTTTCATACCCAAAAGGTTGACAGCTAGAGATTTCTTCGTTTTTGTTATAGATATATTTGCAATCGAGTGGGTATGCAGTTTTTCATGTTCCTATCAATTGAGTTCTTCATACTCCTGAGCCTTTGAGGCTTTTGAATCTCTTGTAATATTTCGTAATGCTAAACCAATGTTCTAATGCTACTTTTTCAAGCCTGCCTTCAGGTGTTCTGAGGTTTTATGTCTGCTTCATAAATTTTAAAGGATATTTCAAATTATGAGGTAGTAGCTACTTTTTCATTTCACCTATTTATCATTAATTAAAATGTGCTTAGTTAGCTTATATATTGAGTCTTGATTACAACCCCACCGATGTCGAGAGCATACATCTTCGGTCACTGCCCCAACAAAAGGATGAATGGTTTTTCCATTGGCCTCATTTTCAATTCTCCCAACATTTTTTGTTTTTGTAGAATGGCATGTGTGATCGCTAGGATAATCAGCAGTATACAGATGTTCCAGAAAAGGTAACTTATCCTGATATATATCTCTGGTAGTCACATGATGGATGAAGGAGTTAGTATTCATGTACATGTGCTTCAGATTTTGATATATCCAGCACACATCCCAATATATATATAGGCTTGTTGAAGACTATCTCCCGCGATGCCATGTGTCCTGCAGCCAGATTAGCTCCATATATAGTTCGATCAATAAATGTAGGCTTAGCAAACAGTTTTTCCAATTTGTTCCAATCGGTAAGAAGTCGTGTATTCAGTCGGTTTCTGATGCATTCCATGGTTTTATCCAAACATGGTAAAGATCGTTCTCGAAGTTATTTCTTGATCCTTGTCATTGCAGGTTATTGAATTCCACATATGATTTTAACCAGCGTGACTATTTAAATTCTAGCACCGATGCATTTTAGTCAGTTGTAACCCATGACTAAGTGCCTGCTTCAAGGTCATGTAATGCAAAACATACTTAGTTCCTGATCCAAGGTGAGAAATTAATTTCTTTGTGCAAGGTCCTGTAGGCTTGATACATTCAGGTGGGAACCGTAAACTATTATGCAAGTCATGCGGTTTTATAAGATACTGAAGGTCCACTTCTAAAATGTGTCCGAGAGGGGTCATCTTCTCGTAGTATTTCTAGATTGATATCTTTAGGAGAAACCCACTTAATACTCCCATTAGGAACTGCGTGACACTTTGTCCAGCCATATTGGTTATTCGCGTCCTCGTACGTAATATATTGTGAAGGCTTACTTGAGTCATATTCCTTCATGTAGTCATTGTTCGCCTCTGCATACCAATGAGAAAATTTGGCATAATCTTACTCTTATACCTGCTTCAACCATGAGCAGCTGATCATAATCCTCTAGTAATTCCAGTTCAATTCCTGTGTACAGCAGCATTACATACCATGTAAGTCCAGGTGATGTAAAATAATGTGCAGGATCAGCTTTATGGGTTTTCAGGGCCTGCTCTGAATATCTAAAACGCATCTGTTAGTAGGACATCCGAAGTTAAGTAGAGGTTACTGAAGTCGACTAGTGTTCTGATGTTGAAGTGGCTCCATATGCTTTTGCATGCTCTTACTCTCCATCACTAATTTCTTATTTGTTTAAGTTATTGTGAATGCCTCCCTCGTAGAGGTTCTGTTTCACTCAAAACGTCCCACAATGAGACGTAATCATAGAGAAACACACCCTTACGCGTCATCAGTTCGACCCTCCCTGCTGCAAAGTGCTTCTGGGTTTCAGAATATGAAGTTAGACTTCATGCTAGTTTATCCAAGCTGGTGCTAAGGAAGCAACAGGTATCCACAAAGCTCAGTTTAATGTCGCCAGCATACCTACAAAATGATATGTAACTTCTCAGCTCCCTCATATTGATCATCAAAGTGCAATAAACAGCTAACCACTACTCCTTAACTACTTAAGGAGTATCACATGGGCAGGTTGGAAAACCGTCCCAATCCTGGGAGTGACTCCCATGCAAATGAGTACCCTTTTTATCAGTATAACTCCAAAACTAATTATGATAGCAAGTTCGGATAAACTTTATTAGTTACATATTGTTAAGCGATATTATTTAAGAATATTTTACATCACGTCTACTTATATAGGATGCAATGATGCTGTACACAGGAATTGAACTGAAATTGCTACAGGATTATGACCAGCTACTCATGGTTAAAGCAGGTATAAGAGGAAGATTATGCCAAGTTACTCATCAGTATGCAGAGGCGAACAACCACCACATGAAGGAATATGACTCAAGTAAGCCCTCACAATATTTTGACTTTGTGGGTTCATGAAATTAAAAAGAGTTCAATTACACTACTCAAAATGTTCTTTATTTCCACCTTATTCCAATTACAATTCCAATTTACACAATTACAATCTTGCCAGTTCGTCTTTACACGTAAGCTCAACTCTACTGCACGTCCGCCCGGCCTACACTCACTCACTCAATTCAGCTACACGTCCGCCCGCCGCGACGTACTCCACTCAACTAACTCTCGCCTCGCTTGTATCGATCGCCCCGAAACCTCTCGAACCTTCCATTATGGAGGGGGAAATCATTCTGGAACCTTCGTGCACCTTCGCGCGGTAGGAGGAGGGGCCACCCCTTGCGTCGCCCCGACACCGACAGTCCACATTATCGATCGGCAACGCGAGTTCGCCGTCTGCGTGACACTGCTCCCTCCTCAAGGCTGGTCGTCCCGAACAGCGCCATCGTAGCGGGTCAGGCGGTCCAGGTGCACCACCAGTATCTTTCCTCGGCGCAATATCCGCCCAGGCTGGTCTCGTCCCTGCCTCCACTTCCCTCAAGAGTGGCCCCAGGTCTGCGTCCGCCAGCTGCTCCCTCCTCTGGCCTGTGCCATCCCGGCCATCCGCAGGCACTGCCGTGACTACTGGAACTGCTGCGGCACGCTCCTGCCCCTCCACTCTTGTGCTTTGACTGCACACTTCTGGACAGGGTCTTCGGGACATAGCGTCCGTGTTACCGTGTCTCCTCCCTCTTCGATGTTCCGAAGTGAAGTCGTACTCCTGCAGGCTCTGAACCAAACCTGCTGTCTGGCTTTCCGGTCGCGCCTTCGCCATCACCTCGCTCCTTGCGGGGACAACCACGTTTTCGCTCAAGATGACCCTACCGTTTCCAAGGTGCTCTTCGGGTTGACGGAGTATGACCTCTTCTCCGTCAAGCCGCAGGACCTTCCTGCCGACGTCGACCGTCGCCTCGTGGCTCCTGAGGGCATCCAGTCCCAGAATCACCTCCTCAGCCACCTTCGCGACGAACACCCACAGATGCATGGCACTCCGTCCCAAGGTCAGCTCCAGCAGGGCCTCCTTCTCCACAGGCATGGTGTCGCCCGATACCGTCACAAGCTCGTATGGTCGGCTCGGTTTCCTCGTCGGCAAACCCTTCGCCAAGTCAGGTCTGATGATGGTCGCGGCTGCCCCAGTAACCACCAGCACGCGGCACGGCTTTCCTCTTAACCAGCCGTCCGCGATGAGGTTGTCATCCATCCGCCGGCTGACGACGCGGATTGTCACTCAAGGGGATGGTTGTAATGGCGCCGACGTGCCCCTCTCCACGCCGGGTCTTACTCGTTCTTCCGGCCGCTCTTCCTGGTGTGGGCAGTCTCTCTGCAGGTGTCCGGGCTGTCCACACCCCCAACACAGGCCACTAGGTGTTCACCGGCGTCCCTCAGCTGGTCTTCTGTCTCCGGCGTAGCGGACACTCCTCGTTCTCGACGTCGGGATAGATGTTACCTTGGCCGCCTCCATCCTTAATGCCGCTGTCAGCGCCTCGTGGATGGTTTTATAATCGCCGATCATTAGGCGCTGACGAATCTCCGTGTCCCGTACCCCGTCGACAAAGTTGTAGGCGGCTTCCCGGGATACGAAATCCAGTGGCAGGTCAACCAAGGCCTTGCTAGCTAGCTGCTCAATCGATATGGCGAACTCCTGCAGCGTGTCCTCCGGCTGCTGTGACCTTGCCTTTAGTTGGCTGCGGTACGCTGCGGCTAAGCGGTGGTTCCCGAAACGATTCTCCAGGGCCTCCTAGATGTCCTTGGGCGCCGCCGTTGTCTGCACCGCGTTTAGGACTTCCGCGGCCCGTCCCTGGAGGCTGGCTATTAACTCTGTGTCCTCCTCCTCCGGTGACCATCTGTTGTGCTTGGCCACTGTGTCGAACTGGCTGCGGAAGACCTCAAATGTTGACGCGCCGTCATATTTCGGCGGTTTGACGCACGCAGATGTTGTGTCGCGTCCCGGCGCGTCGGCCTTCAAATCCTTCAGTTTCCTGCCGACGTCGTCCTCTACCATGGCGTTCAGGGACTTGGCGCTACTGTCGGCCTTTACTTCCAGCTCATTAACGTGGCTTGCCAGGTCTCCGATGCGTTCATCCACTTGGCCGATCCGCTTGCGATCCCCGTGACGTCTTCCCTCACGCCGGCCAACTGTTCCTCAAATTTGGCGGCGAGGGCCTCGTTCGCAACCATCATTTCTTCCATCTTCTCCGTTAGGTTATCTTTAGCCGTCTTCATTTCTTCCAGCTTTGCGGTCAGTTTGTTATTTGCCGCTTCTGTTTTTGTAGCGAGGTTTTCATTTGCCGTCTTCATTTCCTTCAACTCGGCGGTGAGGCTATTATTTGCCGCTTCTGTTTTTGTTGTTAACTCGATCATCTTCGCGTCCATTTTCTCGGTGATGTCATTCGCCGTCTTCATTTCCGAGGTCAGTTTGGCCTTAATTTCCATCATCTTCTCCAAAATCTTTTCCAATGCCGCGTACAGGGTTGTAATGTTCGGTGATGTTGTCGTCCCGCTTCCTGACACCAGTTGTGACTTTGTGAGTTCGTGAAATTAAAAAGAGTTCAATTACACCACTAAAAATGTTCTTTATTTCCACCTTATTCCAATTACAATTCCAATTTACACAATTACAATCTTGCCAGTTCGTCTTTACACATAAGCTCAACTCAACTGCACGTCCACCCGGCCCACACTCACTCACTCAACACATCTACACGTCCGCCCGCCGCGACGTAATCCACTCAACTAACTCTCGCCTCGCTTGTATCGATCGCCCCGAAGCCTCTCGAAACTTCCATTATGGAGGGGGAAATCATTCTGGAACCTTCGTGCACCTTCGCGCGGTAGGAGGAGGGGCCACCCCTTGCGTCTCCCCGCCACCGACAGTCCACATTATCGATCGGCAACGCGAGTTTGCCGTCTGCATGACAATATATTACGTACGAGGACGCGAATAACCAATACATCTGGACAATGTGCCACGCCCTTTCTTATGGGGTTTTAAAGTGGGTTTATCCTGAAGGTATCAACCTAGAAATACTATGAGAATATGACCCTCTCGGATACGTTTTAGAAGTGGACCATCAATATCCTATAGAAACCCATGATCAGCATAATGATTTACCGTACCCGCCTGAATCTATCAAGGCATTTCCCCGAATAAATAATATAAGATTTTGATTACTTCCTCCTTCAATGTTACTATTACTAATTGTTCTTCTACAAAGAAATTAATTCCACACCTTGGATCAAGAACTAAGTGTGTTGTGCATTACATGACCTTGAAGCAGGCTCTTAGTCATGGGTTACAACTAACAAAAATGCATCGGGTGCTAGAATTTAAACAGTCACGCTGGTTAAATCCATATGTGGAAATCAATAACCTGCTCCGACAAGGATAAAAAAATGACTTCGAGAAGGATCTTTACCATGTTTGGAAAAACCATGGAGAGCATCAGAAACCAACTGAATACACGACTTCTTACCAACTGGAAGAAATTGGAAAAGCTGGTTGCTAAGGCCTCATTTATTGATCGAACTATATATGGAGCTAATCTGGCTGCAGTACATATGGTGTCGAGGGATATATTCTTCAATAAGCCTATATACATTGGGATGTGTGTGCTGGATATATCAAAGACCTTGCTGTACCGGTATCATTATGATGTGCTAATGCCATATTACGGGCTTGAAAATATGAAGCTCATGTACATGTATACTGACTCTTTCATCCATCGTGTGACTACCAGAGATATATACCAGGATAAATTACCTTTTCTGGAATATCTGGATACTGCTGATTATCCTGGCGATGACATATGTCATTCTACAAAAACCAAGAAAGTGTTGGGAAGATTTAAAGATGAAGCCACTGGAGAAAAAACATTCATTGTGTTTTGGACTGAGATCGAAGATGTATGCTCCCGACACTGGTGGGGGTGTAATAAAGAAGATAAAATGCATCAAACATAGCGCCACTAAACAGTACATCACCTTTGAGAGTTGTCTGGACTGTGTTAAAAGCCCAGAAATCATAAGAACTCCAGTGAACTTAATCATGTCTCGTCAATATAATGTTACGTCAGTGGAAGTGAACAAAATATTCCAATCATGACAAGAGAGTAATTTCTCATGATGAGGTATCCTCATATATAACCATGGACACTACCGTGTAGTAAACAGTAAATGAAATGATAAGTTTTAAACCAGAAAAAGCTGATTTCCCATCTCAGGAAGCAGAAAACCCTTGGGCGTAGCTGATTTTTAATCACTAAAGCCTGAATATTAAGAGCAGAGCAAGTCATTAAGTCTAAAGTTCAGAAAAACACAAATTCTGACACTGGTGCCAAGTCCAGATAAAAAGACTAGGAATGTCTACCTCACTGCATAAACTAACTGAGCACATTTTAATTATTGATAAATAGGTGAAATGAAAAAGTAGCTACCTCAGAATCCTCAGAACACCTGAAAAAAGGCTTGAAAAGACAGCATTAGAATATCAGTTTAGTATTACGAAATATTACAAGAGAGTCAAAAGCCCCAAAGGCTCAAGAGTACGAAGAACTCAATTGACAGGAATAACATGAAAAACTGTATACCCACTCCATTGCAAATATTTATCTAACAGAAACAAAGATATCTCTAGCTGTCAACCTTTTAGGAATGAAGCCTGTAACTCTTAAACCGAGAGCCTCATCATACCTCAAGACCTGACCACTAACCCGTACGGCCTTTAGCCTCCACACCTGCGAGTTTAAGCTATGAGACCTACATCCTTTAACTTCAGCTCTAAAATCGTACCACTAGACATAACCACCTAATCAAAAGACATGGGTACCTTAACCAATATACAAACACCTTCAGATCAAAAGACTTAATCACAAGGATATCTAACCAGCATATATACCTCTAGCAGAGACTAAGATAGTCCTAGCAGCTCTAACATCTACTTGCCTCAAGAATTTCTGTACCCTTAAATTTGAGAACTTGGCATGATACAAAATAACTGAGCCAAAGAATATGGTTCAGATAGAGGAGAAAAGAAACATGCTAGGGTAGGATGAGGAGGTAAGAATAGAATACCTTAAGGAAAGAGAACGGATGCTAATAGCAAAAACAGCTCGGTTAAAGAATCATAAAAGAAGAAAAAACAGAAAAAGAGTATATTAGGTTAGGTTACAGAGGTAGAGTACAATACCTTAAGAACAAAAGAGAACGGATTCCAATCGCAAAAATAGCTAGGTTAAAGAATGTCGAAAGAAGGCAAAAAAGAAGAGTATAGTAGGTTAGGTTACAGGCGGGGTTGAATATAACACCTTAAGAAGGAAAGAGAGCTGTTAGCTTTCGTTAGCTTTTTTTTTAATTTACATCCTGCAACGTTAAGTCATATCGGACGATCAATGATATTGCTGAAATGATGCTCAATTGAGTCTGGGGTCCATGGAGCTTCGAGATACCACACATTCGTACTTAAGGATAAGGGAAAACCATGGATAAAAACGTTATCCAGGTAACTCACCCTGACCGAGTTTCGAGCTCGGGACCTCTTGAACGTGAGGCAGACACGCTACCACCACGCTACCCAGGTGGGCATTTTGGGTCTAAATCCAACAGCTTTTATCCTTCTGACCAACAGTTTCTGCCTATGAAAACCTGCGACTCTTAACCCTAGAACCTTCAGATCACACCTCAAGACCCAACGTCTAAATCCTACAGCTTTCAACCTCCTGGTCACATACTTCAGCTATGAACCCTACAGCTATTAGCCCTACAGCCCCCAGATCATACCTCAATATATACACTCTAAGTTCTACAGCTTTTAACCTCTGACCAGCAGCCTTACCTGTGCAAACCCTGCAACCCTTAACCCTGGGTCATCAGATCATACCTCAAGACCTAAGCTCTAAATCCTACAGTTATTAACCTCCGTGATCAATAGGTTTACCTGTGAAACCATGCAACTCTTAAGCCAAGAGCCCCATATTATACCCCAATACCTACCCCTCTAAATCCTACAGCTTTTAACCCCCTGACCAACAGCCTTACCTATGAAAACCGCGCAACTCTTAAGCCTGCAGCCTCCACAGATCATACCTCAATACCTAACATCTAAATCCTACTGTTATTTACCACCCAGGCCAACAGCCTTACCTGTGAAAACCCTGCAACTGTAAGATTTGAAGCTTTCGCAGCAAGCGTTAGTGATTAAGGCTTCACGGGTGATCAGCCGCGTCAAATTTAGGAGGTTCGAGCTTTCGGCCATTTTAAACTCTATGGCCTTCATCAGGAACTGAATCATTGCTTTTTTTATTTAAACAAAAACAAAATTTATTTGGAGTAACGTAGGAAAGGGGTAAGGGATGGCAGTTATACCTCTGCCAGTTGTGGAGTCCCGCATTAGCACCTCCGTTAGTAACGCACATTTAAATGCTGACGCACAATGTGCGGGAGCGCGTAGGAGTTGTGTTCCTTGGCCATGACCGTGACCGAAGTCCTGAGCATGGCACGAAGGGGATTATGCGTACTTTATTTGGTGGATTACTGGACCTCTATTGCTGGCGATTGGGGGCATAATGTCTTCTTGCGCGTTCGCGAAGAGAGACAGTACGATGTTCGGTGTTGATTTGAAGTTGATGCTCAACCAGGTGGTGGAGCAGCCTTAGGGGCTGGTCCAGTTTGGCGTCGGTGTTGGTGTGACTCTCCTCCAGCCGTAAGAGCTTTCGCTCCACAGATGAAGAATTGTCACTGTTATGGAGTTGCTGTAGATGTTGTTGTGTCAGATCTAGCCGGTTTTGAAGTTCAAATGTGGTGTCTGCAGAGCGTTGGGCGATTGCTGTTATCCTCCTAAGTTGGTCGGTCTGCTCTGAGTGGCGTTCTGTGATGTTTGCGGTGACTGTCTCTTCCAGTTGTCCAAGCCGTGGTGCAATGTTCAGCCCCTCCGAGTGGAAGATTTGGATTTCTGCTCTGGAGGACTGTGTAGCTGTGATGGAGTTCTCCAGAGAGGTGAGCCGGGCTCCAATGTTCTCCACCTCCCTCCGAAGTGCCTGAAGGGATTCCCTCAAGCCATCTTGAGGAAGGGTGGTAGGTGCTGCTGAAGTCGGAGGTGAGCGAGGTATGTCTTCCCTGATTGTGGCTGTGTTTCCTTGTGTTGGATGCCTCGGTCTGGGGTAGCGTGGGCACTGTGGCTGACCTGTGAAATGGCCTACGCCATTGCAGGTTGCACAGTATCTGCGTCGGTGCCGTAGATCGTGGCTTCTGCACTCGGTGGTGAGGCACCGTGACCCACAGTAGTGACATCTTGGAGGAGCTGTGTACGTGGAGACGCAGTTTCCGTAGTCGCAGCATCGCCGACACGGGACGTGGCACTCCAATTTGCTTCCCTCGATTCTGAGGCAGCGCCCTAACAAGGGCAGCCCCGTCCTCAAGGCAGCATCCTGCTCCAAGTGGTCGGCTAGATGCAGACGTCCTAAAGTGTTGGGGCCCATTCTCGTAAATATCCTGTTGGCTCTCCAGGCTGAGGGCCACATCTGCTTCGCGGCGGAGAGGACGAATCTGCAAGGTAGGTCCCGCGGTATCCCGCAGATGACCAGGGTGCAGGATCCTGCAGACGTTGCTGATGTTGGTGCACAATGGGACGCTCGTTGTTTTGTGTGCTGTGCAGCAGCGGCGTAGGATAGCCGTTGTGCAGTAACACTAGTATGTGGTGCTTGTTGTGCTTCAGCGGCTGGAAGGTCTGATGACTGCGTGTCAGGTGCTGGTTGGGCTGTCGGCTGCGTTGCGTTGGTCGATGAGGAGTGGGCTGGTGTGGGCGAGCTGCCCGCCAGCTGTGGCGTGCTATCTATGCTAGGCGCGTCATGCCCGAGCGCAATCACCCAGAACTTCCTATTCAAGGCACCGTGGGAGCCCCGTTCTGATGCCGGCAATGCCGGTGGCGCTGGAGACGAGGCACGTGAGCTGCCTGGTGAAGTCTGCGGTGTGGCTTCTTTAGCCTTTCTGCGAGCTGCTTCTTTCTTCTTCTTTCCCATTCTTGATCCACCCAGGCCAAACTATAGACTAGCAGACTGGGAGGCTTTTGAAACCACGCTGAATAACACAATCGAGGAAACACCTATATTAACACATGACGAACAGGATGAAGCTATAAACAAATTAGTCAAAGAGATAAAGCAAGCCACAAAGAAACACGTGCCCATTAGATACCAAATGTCGACAAACAAACGTCTTCCCCGCGATATCAGAGTAATTATCCAAGAAAGAAATCGAGCCAGACGTCAATGGCAAAGATCCCGCAACCTAATACATCGTAACCGGTACAACGAATTAAACAATCTAGCTAGCGAACACATCCGAGAATACACCAGCAACCAATGGAACGACATACTAAGTGAAATATATCCTCAAAACCATACTATATGGCGCATAACGAAATGTCTCACCCGCACATATACACACGTCCCTCCCCACCACACGCCTACTGGAATTGCCGAAACTCCCCGAGACAAAGCCGAAGTATTTGCCGATACCCTTGAGGCAACCTTCCAGCCAAACTCCCATCCAACAGACCACGCTTTCGTAGCCGAAACGGAGGCAATAATAGACAACCTGGACCACACCCAAACACACAATAAAACACGCAGAACTAACGCGGGAGGAATTAAGTGGGTTATTAAGCACTTACCCACAAGAAAGGCCCCGGGGCCAGACGAAATACCAAATATTACACTTAATCATCTGCCAACGAATGCATTGAAGCTACTAGCGAACATATTTAATCACACAATTGAAAAAGGCAGATTTCCTCCCCAATGGAAGGAAGCCAAAATACTATTATTTCCCAAGCCGCGAAAGAGCCAATCGCTTCCAGAAAACTATAGGCCAATTAGCCTTCTAAATATAATTAGCAAGGTTCTGGAAAAGATTCTACTAAAACGCATTAATACACACATAATAAAGAACAACATACTGATCAACGAGCAATTTGAGTTTAGAAGCCAACACTCGCCAACACTGCAACTTCTCCGTTTAACCGAATCAATAACGAAGGGCTTCAACACCAATCGATCAACAGGTGTCATCCTACTCGACATCGAAAGGGCCTTCGACCGCGTTTGGCACGCTGGAATACTCCGTAAACTTATAACTTTAGGGTTCGCGGACTCCTTAGTATATATCATCAAGAATTATCTCTCAAATAGAACCTTTCGCACAAGCGTAGAAAATGAAACCTCCTCATTAAGACGCATTAGAGCAGGAGTCCCCCAAGGTAGTCTACTGGGACCAGTCCTATTCAATTTATACATCAATGACATCCCAGAAACAGCGAGAGTAGATAGATACCTATACGCCGACGACACAGCACTAACAACACAATCGACCGCACCCAGAATAATAGCCCTAAGGCTACGTACTGCTTTGACCAACCTAGAGCCAAGGCTCACCAAATGGCGCATAAAGGTTAACGCACGGTAAAGCCAAGCAATAATATTTACCAAAAGAAGCAAGCACCGACACAATAAACATGGGCTAATGTCACTAACATTCCGGAACGAGGAAGTCGAATGGAAGGACTCAATCGCCTACTTAGGTGTGACAATGGATCAGGGCCTTACGTGGAAACAATATATTAACACAGTAAGAGCTAAAGCAAATGCCCAATTAAATAAACTATACCCAATTATTTATACAAACAGCTCACTACAACTAGAGATGGGAAAAACACTATATAAAACACTTATTAGACCTATCCTAACTTACGCTGGCCCCGCATGGGGACATGCAGCCAAAACGCATATTAAAACATTGCAAACATTGCAAAATAGAATACTTCGGATTATTACCAGGCTACTACCACTCGCACCGGCATACCAACTCCACGAGGAGTTAAAAATGCATTCCATCGAGCAATTCATCAAAAGGCTCAGCTTCAACCTACTCGAGAAAAAGAACCTAAACCACAACCAACTAATACGGGCACTAGGGGAATATGACACAATACATAATAAACACGCAAGGCCAATGTCTATTTTTGAAAGAACAATTAATCTTGGGGAGCCGGAGGTAGACATACAACAGTATCTAGAAAACCTTGTTAACGTTCCAGATGCTTGACGTCACTGAACGGAGATAAAACACACACCCATACACGTACACCAACAAACACCTTCCACAGACCTCAAGTCCTTGCGCCAATCATTGGCCAAGGCGGCCCTGGGGAAAGAGGGTCCCCCGTGAGTGGCACAGGCTCGCACCTACAATTGATAGGTAGGCCGCCCGCCGAGTGTGCACTCCAAAATATGGACCAACTAGACACATGGAATATGAGAAGGTATTTTGACACAACTGACGATGCTGGCGGCAGATAATTACAACTGACCATTAAAGGCAAATGCCAATAATGCAAACTAGAGTTATATTTAGGTTTAGCAAGATAGCAGTAAGTATATTAGACCACAACTGACATGCTTGCAAGTATTACTTGCAGCGACAATGACACACCTAAACTTAAGACGTAGCGTTACGGCGTGATAAATTACCCTAAATTTCCCAACAAATATCACCAGGAATCCTACCAAAGACCACCCACAATAGGCAGTGGATCAGGCTGGGCTTCATGTCAAGCCTGTATCCCAGCATCAGAAACCACCCTCTGCTGAATCGCACTGTGAGACAGCTATGATCATCTCCTGGAATGCACGGGTGCTTAAGGCGGTACCGCAGCACATTTCTCCTTCCCAATCCGGTGGAGGTTTTTTAGTGGAGTAGTACCCTTGAGGTGAAGCCCACATACCCCACTGTGCCCTCCAACACAGTGGTAATCCATAAATGGATTTTTCCTCCACTCGAAAAAAAGCAATGACTCAGGGAAGACTGGAAGGAACATCACCTCGCAAGAATGGGAAAGAAGAAGAAAGAAGCAGCACGCAGAAAGGCTAAAGAAGCCACACCGCAGACTTCACCAGGCAGCTCACGTGCCTCGTTTCCAGCGCCACCGGCATTGCCGGCATCAGAACGGGGCTCCCACGGTGCCTTGAATGGGAAGTTCTGGGTGATTGCGCTCGGGCATGACGCGCCTAGCATAGATAGCACGCCACAGCTGGCGGGCAGCTCGCCCACACCAGCCCACTCCGCATCGACCAACGCAACGCAGCCGACAGCCCAACCAGCACCTGACACGCAGTCATCAGACCTTCCAGCCGCTGAAGCACAACAAGCACCACATACTAGTGTTACTGCACAACGGCTATCCTACGCCGCTGCTGCACAGCACACAAAACAACGAGCGCCCCATTGTGCACCAACATCAGCAGCGTCTGCAGCATCCTGCACCCTGGTCATCTGCGGGATACCGCGGGACCTACCTTGCAGATTCGTCCTCTCCGCCGCGAAGTAGATGTGGCCCTCAGCCTGGAGAGCCAACAGGATATTTACGAGAATGGGCACCAACACATTAGTTCGTCTGCATCTAGCCGACCACTTGGAGCAGGATGCTGCCTTGAGGACGGGGCTGGCCTTGTTAGGGCGCTGCCTCAGAATCAAGGCAAGCAAATTGGAGCGCCACGTCCCGTGTCGGCGATGCTGCGACTACGGACACTGCGCCTCCACGTACACAGCTCCTCCAAGATGTCACTACTGTGGGTCACGGTGCCTCACCACCGAGTGCAGAGGCCACGATCTACGGCACCGACGCAGATACTGTGCAACCTGCAATGGCGTAGGCCATTTCACAGGTCAGCCACAGTGCCCACGCTACCCCAGACCGAGGCATCCAACACAAGGAAACACAGCCACAACCAGGGAAGACATACCTCGCTCACCTCCGACTTCAGCAGCACCTACCACCCTTCCTCAAGATGGCTTGAGGGAAGCCCTTCAGGCTCTTCGGGGGGAGGTGGAGAACATTGGAGCCCGGCTCACCTCTCTGGAGAACTCTAGATTAGGTCATCCATTAGATAAAAAATGCTGTAGTTTATATTAATTTAAACAAACAATGCTATCAAAAATATAAGAATACGTAAAACAAGTGAATAATAGAATATTGCTATTAAACACCGCAGTAAATGAGATTATACGCATGAAAAAGACAAACATTAATCTAATAATAATGAATAAACGATTTTTAGCATTACTTCTTTAGTGCATACATTTTAAAATTGTTTAAATATACCAGTTTTCTAAGAGCTTAAATCAGTAAAATAGTACTTACCTATAATCGAAGTAGAAGAATTCTCTGTAAAGCATAAATACAGCGGTATATCCAAAGTCTACCTTGTCATCTGATGTGGCTCCAAAAATACCGTTACCACTTCCGTTGTCCCATATCTCACCCCACCAATTTTCTATGTCATATTCTATTTTCCATGTTATGTTGTGTTTTTTTCCGAATTCGAACATTGCTTGGAATTCAATACCGTCAAACCCCTGTGGCTCAGTATCCGAGATGAAAACAGAGAAGGGTGGATACGGTATATTTATCACTTTCAGTTCCTTTCCCATAAGATTGAGGAGCTTGTCAGCAAAAAGGTTCATCCCGTACAGAAATCCGCAACCAGGAACCCAAGCATCCAGAAGGACCATCTCCTTGGGATTTTCTTCAACAAATTTGTGCGTGTATATCTCCAATAGAAACATCCTTTTATAAGATTCTGTGATAGCCCCCACTTTTCTGCATGTATTCATGGGCTTTCCGTTGTTGTTGTTGCTGTTACTGTTCTTCACCTGCTAAATACATGAGACTGAAAATAAATGTCACTATTTTAAATGTCACTATTTTAAACCTTCCTCCAAACAACTTGAAACGCGTTTTAGTTTTAACGCAAGAATAAAAGTAAATAACTTTTCTATGATAGCCTCGAGAAATGATTTCAGTATTAACCCATCTAGAAATTCAATTTTAATAATTGTTTTGAAATATATGTTGCAGAGTATACATGGTAAAGGCACTCATATTTATGCTAAGCATTTCTTTTTCTTTTTTTTAATTTTTGTATTGCTGAGCATTCCTGGTAAGTGCAGTTATGTTCATGCTAAGCATTTACGAGTAAGGCTGGAGAGTTGTAATTCACCTGTGTTGAAGCAGCTCCCATTACTTGCGAGAAAGAAAGGAATAACAGATGGTAGTCGGAAATAACCCACAACACGATGAGAGAAAGATGTGTTAATAAGTAACTGCGAATAAGTACTCTCCGGACGTTTGCGAGTTGCAAAGAGCAGGTGTTATAGTTTCAGCAAACATCCTAATATCTGTTTGCCATAACAGAAGCTACAACAGCTCAGGGTATGACGTAAGTAGTTTTTTTCAGCTCACAGAAGAGAAACATAACGTCTAGAATTCACTCGTTTGTACCATGAAGGGACTGTAGACAGTTAGGAAAATGGTGTGGACCAATAAGAGCCCATTCAAAGTGTTTGGTTCGGATTTCAGCCACAAACAGTGGAGGAAAGTATAGGAATTGGAGCCAAAAAATCTAATTCCAACATTACAGCATAGTGAAGGACCATCCTTGTTTGGGGCTGCATGAGTGCATCAGGTATCAGCAATTTCTATATTATGGAAGGAAGTACTTTGGCTCTAATATATGAGGCTGTAAGTCTATTTTTGAAACTTCCTAAAAGGAAGCCTTTTATGACAACGAAAAGAGTAAACCTTCTTCTTCCTGCCGGTGGGTTTCTTGTTCATTAAAAGTGACCTTGTTATTTGAAGGACGTTGTTTCCAACCCTCACCAATGTAGTTGACCATATCCTGCTTGTTCTCTTTATAACTTTTATAAATGAACATAGCAAGTTATTCTCACGTTGTTTTTGTGCCGGGAGAGATGGTGACAAAGTTATTTCGTATTTCGACGAGTGTAATATCGATACTAACACCCTGACAGTGAGGAAAGTGCCTAAAAACGCTTAACTTTGCGAAGTAAGGTTTAACTTTTCAATTAATGCTTTATGCTTTAATTTCTTAACTCATACGTGTTTACTATCATTATTTTTATGTTTATACGTATATGTAAGCAGAGAATTTTTAGATTTGCGGTATAATGTTATAACTAGTGTAATTAGTGCTGAAAAACAGCGATGATAGGTGAGGAGTGCACCTAAAATCTTGGATACTGATGAATTAAATTTTGCGTACTTTTATCTAACATAAACATTTATTAAGATGTGTTTATAATTATTTTATTTGTAATTGAGTTCATTTTTGTAGTACTAAATATCATTCGCGTTATTTCAAAAGAAAGATTAAGTAACATTTCATTTCAAATTACAATAATAAAATTACTATTCCTTGTTCTTATAATTAAACATTCGTTGGATATATTTCGCTATCTGATGATTCTGTTAGTTAATAGATACGAGGGAAGTCTGAAAAGTTTCCGACCTAATACAGATATGAATTTTTTCAAATTTTTTTATATTTTCTTCAACATAGTCTCCATATAACTCTACACACTTCTCCAGCGATGCTACCATCTCTGCAACCCGTCCAAATAGTACTCGGCGTTTTTTCTGCAAAAAAGTATTCACGAAGGTGATCGCTTCTTCATTTGACAAAAATCTCTGTCCTGCGAGCGCAATTTTCAGATGAGGTAACAAAAAGAAGTCGCTTGGGGTCTGGTGTGTAAGACGGATGGTCAAGCAGTTCAATCCGTAATTCGTGGATTTTCGCCATTGTAACAGCTGATATGTGTCTTGGTGAAAGGGGGCAGTCTATTTAGTTTAAAGTTAATTATAGTTTATGAATTACTTATTTTTCTAATCCAACGAAAATACCAGCGGTGCATCGTATAGCTGTGAATGTTACTTACGTTAAGAGATACTTCGTCATTGTCATTGTCTTCAACGTCTGAGTACTGCAAATTTATGATAGGTTCCAAAATCTCGTTAGTGCTATTTTGTTCAAAAATCGTCTTTTTGTGGTTTATCTGATGTCTCAGGCAATTTTCCCGGTCTTGTTGTGTTCCTTGTCAATTTCTTCGTGAATAAGTAAGTCACTGTCCGTCAGTTTAAAAATTTATTTCTGTTTGCAACATAATTTGAGCGCACATTAACTCTACTGGATTGTTCTAGCAGTAGTAAGGGGTGAAAGGTGGATCGCGTCTCACTGATTCAGCTGATGCACTTTTTCATGGAAGAGTAACTGAATAATGATGCTTTGAACCCTCTTGAGTAAATAGAGATAACGAACCATTCATAAACAAAGATATAATGTGACCAGACACGTTCTGCCAGACTAGCAAGAAGTGTATTGTTTCCTCTCATCAAATCTAACAAACACCTTGGCATATTCAAAGTACATATTTCTTTTACCACATCATGTCATATGTTTACGTTTCAGTTCTGACTAATTTCAAATATACGTTCACGCACACATGCCAACCAGTAATGGTGTTCAATACAGTGCTTACGTCGCAATGCGTTGTTATAATATAATGGTATCTACTTTATTTATTTGTATTAGGAAAACTATTTGAGCTAAAAGTATGCGCCTTTTAAGGTTATGTTAAATATATTACTCTCTCCTTCCCAAAATGGTTAGACTGCTTGGCTCTCACCAAGGCGGCCCAGGCGACCGCAAAGTGAGATTTGTGGTGGACAAATCGGCGCTGGGGCGGGTTTTCTCCGGGACCTCCAGTTTCCCCCACCATCTCATTCTACCGATGCTCCATCTTCATCTCATGTATCATCAGTGTCACCGCCTGCGGTGCCTTATGTAGTAAAAGCGGGCGTTAAACAATACACATTTACACATCTCTCCTTCCTCATGGATTAGTTTCTGCAAAATCTGAATTTTTGTTTTAGCGAGAATAGTATTTATTAGAGATTGATTAGTTTGCCGCTCGTCACACCCCACTTAGGGGGAATGCAATACGACAACACCGCAGGACTCCAATTGGTTGCTCACCTAGTAGCGCTCAAGGACAAACACCTTCCCATTTGAAACACATAATAGCGAGGTCATAAACGAATGCTTTCCCAAAGAGCCACGTAGAATACATGGGAACTGGCCGAGATGGTTAGCTGCTGGAATGTAATGATGCAAGGACTGGGCTCGAAGCGACGTCACATTGTTTCGGTTCTCTTCCCTTTCTTTTAGTCTTTATTGTCTGTATTTTAGTTATTAATTTATCTATTTTTGCTATTGTTTCTCTTGTGAGCCAAACACACAAGAATGACAAGCCGATAATAGGAATCATGCTTAGCTTTGTGATCATTTATAATCTGTATCGCATCTGCTGTTGTAAACCATAGTACGTAGTTAGCTTTCATTTTTAGGAGCAATTCAACGACATTAAATCTGATAGTTTTGTGTCATGCTTAAACCTTATGTTTTACTTTTTCTACTGACAAAGGAGTTGTGAACGTGTTAAGTTTTCGGCTAAAAGAAAAATAAATTGTCAAAGAGTGCGGATTTCATCAACGCAGTAAATGTTCAAAAAGATGACCCCCGACAGCATTTGAAAGGTTTCAAATACTGAATACCAAGCACGTATTTAGAAGTCAGTTTCCGGGGGGGTCAAAAAAATCTACGTTGAATTATTTGCTTTTAATAAGTAATTAATCATGGATATGTTTTTATCATGTTAGTAAAAAATAGAAACCCATGTAATATATTATATTCACATGACTTTCTCCACCCAAGCTTCTACAAATTGTTCTTAGAAAAGTTTGTTTTTGTCTTGTTTCTTTGGATAAAGTCTGTAGAAAGGTCTTGCACACTACATATTATTTGTTCTTATTCCTGAGATAAAGTGATAAGCAGCAATCAGATATTTGAAAAGCGAACTACTCATTGATGCATTTGAAGTATTAGTTCTCCTTGAATGAAAAATGGAATAGGAACTTAGAATTTAAAAATTACACACCTTTAAGTAAGTAGCTGGGAATTCTAATCAACAAATTATAATATATCGGAATTGGTTAACTTTGTAATTACATTATTGTAATTGAAATTATTTGTGTAATTTAATGAGTTCTACAGCTGCTGTGCAGTAGCTTTTCGTTTATCCCTTAAGTAACTTCACGTTTGCCTGACAATGAATAGAGACGTTAAGACGAGAAGCTTGAATAAACTTTCTTGATTTATTTTAAACTAAGTTTTATTTCAAATATTTATTAAAAGTTTGAAATGATAAGTCATTTGGGGGGTCCGGACACCCTGGACCTCCCCTAAGTACGTTCCTGCTGAATACCTAGATAATGAAGTGTTCATTCATGCCAAGCATTGACACAGGTGCAAATAGCTAAAGCCACTTTGCATTTGTGAAGTGTTTGAAACTTTTTTGAATGGGTCAAGCACAATACCGACCATAATAAAATATCTACTGCAAACTATAACTTTATATCCATCTATAAGTGTAAGATGTGACGATTATTGTATTTTATAAATACGTATAAAGTTATAAAAATTTTATTTGTATCATAATATCAAATTATTGGCCACAAGAGGTAAAATAAAGGGTAATAAAATTTCTGAGCTGAACACGAAGGATCTGAAACCAGCTTATAGTGGCAGAGTGGTGAAGTAACCTGTGTACACGCTTTTCACAGCGTCATACAGTGTTTTGGGCTCGTTTTGGTAGTTTTGACGCAAATAAAAATACTGTATCCGCCATTATACACATAATTACCCTATGAGCTAAAATCTGCCGTAATTTGTGACAGAACAATCTACCTAATTCTTAGCATCTTTTGACATGGCTTACAAGAAATCAATTGCTGACTGAAGATTTAAATCCAACTCGTCCCACTGTGTGGATCTGCCATTTTACATTCCCATGTATTATCAACTGATGCATGTTATAAGTTGTTCTTTCAGGGGCGTGTTTAACGGTGTATGTGAATGTACGTTAATGCATAAAAATTTGCAAACTCGCATAAAATTGCTCTTGGAGCTCTGTGTCTGGGTATGATGTTTCTGGAATCTACATATATAGTGATTGCTTTCTGTCCCATACAACACTCATGCACTGAGTTATCTACTCCTCCTCTATAATATGTTCTGCAAATCATTCATTAGAAGGCATTCAAGAGAGGATTAGGTCACATATATCGCTTAACACGTTGCATAAATTCAAAACTCCTATACATCCTCCTCTACAGTGGCTTTGGCACTCAGGGAAATACGAAATATAGAATGGGTCTTATATATAGCTATACAGATATGCACCAAACGTATATTTCGTGAATATTTTTGCAGGTGCTGAGGAAATACAGATTAAGCAGTTGTTATGGCATGATAACGTAGAAATAATGTTGAAGAGATATGTCCAGGGAACAGAATAAGAAGAAAAGGACCTGTAATGCAATGGAAAGGTGAAATTAGAACGTCTATGCTCGATAAGTACATTAGATAAGATGAATGGAGGGATAAGGGATAATGCAGAACTGCACTCTAGGAACTCTCCCTGTTGCAAATTATAGTTACTTCACTCTTTAGGGAAGAACATTTTTAGAACTGATACTCTGTCACATCCTACTCTTTCCAAAATACATGTATATTAAGTATAACAGCTGAAACAGTAACATTACTGAAACAGTTTATATAACGTATTGAACCTTGGTAGATGGGGTAAATTGTGCTTAATTTGACTCACAAAGTACTTAATTTTATGTATAAGTATTAAATATCAAGATCATCATTACCTGTTTGATAAATTCAATCTTGTTTAGAACTTCTTTACCAGTTAGAAGATTAATAATGAGTATATCTGGCATCCATTTCATCGGTGTGCTACTGAAAACCTCACTTATCTCTGCTTTCCAGACAACTTCATTTAAATCAACTGGAGGAAGGAATAGAAACCTCCTGTTTGCTCTATAAACAGAAGTAGGTGAGCGAAATAGATGGGACAATTTTTCCACCATGAACTTTATGTCTATAGTTTGTAAAATGAAGGCAAGACAACCATCATTTATTGCTGCCAACAGTAGGTTGTCTAATTTCGCACTTCTAGTATTGATTATGATATAGAACACTGGCAATTCCAACGTTCTCAGGTGCACACATCCTCTTTCAGTAATGACTCCTATACAACGTGCTTTGGAGAAATAGGTTGTTGATATAACATCGGTAAGATTCAGAATCTCTTCAAATATGCTATCCTCGTTGTTGTTGTACCATGGCGTTGCTGCAGTACTAAAATTTGCTGCAAATGCGACTATTAGCAACAGCTTGAGCATTTTCCATGTGGTGTGTGTTACCTGTGTATATAAAGTAAGGAATAATTGTATTACTGATCCATTTAGTGATTACATATTTTATACTATTTTACCATCTTAGATTAAAATATATCATGCTAATAAATGCAGAATAAATAATTATCTGGGTCCGAGTTCATTGACTCCAAGGCTGGGTTTCAATACCGGCTCAGACCGACGGGTTTTTAAGTGTGTTTAAAAGCAACAGGCCATGTTCAGTTGCATGTAAAAAACAACCCTTTTGGTATGAAATTTTGGCACATCGGAGACGCTGATAGCATGGTCAACAAAGAAAATTTTGATTTAGTTTTGCACAAAAATAATAGTTGAGTAGTACACAACAAAAATGGATAAGAAATTCACAATGACCTTTGAATATCTACTATATTAGAATTAAACGACGTTTTCACAGCAGTTGAATCTGTGATCGTTTCTTTACTATTTCCCATATTCATATAATACTTTGACTTTGAAAAAAAAATCCATCAGGATGAAGTACAAAAGGCACACAATACACCACGAACAGCAACAATTGTGACTACAAGTAGGGCTCAGAAAAAAAAATCTTATTACACGAATCGCAGAAAGGATTCTATTGATATCTAGCTGAAAAACCAATCCCGAGTTTTGTCAATTAATCTCACTTTCAGACTTAGGTAGCGCTTGCATAGTTGTTTGCTTTTCTTTATGTACTTCAAAAATTAATTATTAGAACACTTAAAGAGTTAATTATGATTTACAGTGCACTATAAAGAACTACAAATAATCCACATTAATAAATACAGTCACTGAGGCAGCACTGTACAAAACACTCCTTTGAATATATGACAAATACCACTTGAGGAAAGTGCACACACACAGCTATATATATATCGGTAACAAAGCAGAGTGCAACTGTTATCACATTTGCTCAAATGCGTTAGCGTATTATAATTACAAGCATTATTTGCAGAAGCAAAGAAGCAAAGAAAGCATACTGTTATTGTGTAGCCAAAATAAACAGTGACATCCCAGAGCCATTGAAGATATTAAAATTAGTTTTATGTAGTATCTTACTTTAATTTATACAAATAAGATTAATGTTTTCTATTCGGTGTTGACTCAACAACATTTAACATCAGGTTGCACTTGCTCTATTGGCGAGGCATTTGACAAGAATACATAGGACTAAAACTTTTAGGATACTATAAAGACAAACACTGTATCTATATTGTCACCCTGGCGGTAGACTCGCGAAGACGATGAAAAATGATGGCCGGTGGAGATTCGGAAAACTTCGGGACCGATCGTTACCGGAAGCGAGACAGTTGAGTGTGTGTTGGAAAAATAAACAGTTTCAGGTTAGCTAGCAAAATGTAATAGTGAACAGTGTATTGCGAGGAGAATAAAGTGTAGTTTTTGTGTTTTGTAACCTCGTTTTTATTTTTTCACGAACCCACAAAGTCACAACTGGTGTCAGAAGTGGAACATACGATAATGGAAGCTGCATTGTCAAAGATTTTAGAGAAAATGGAAGAAATGAAGACGGCCAACGACAACATCGCCGAGAAGATGCAAGAACTGAAGGCCGAAATAACAGCGAAGACGGAAGCGGCAAATAACAACCTGGCCGCGGAAATAACAGCGAAGACGGAAGCGGCAAATAACAACCTGGCCGCGGAAATAACAGCGAAGACGGAAGCGGCAAAAATCAACTTGACCACGACAATGACCGCAAAGATGGCCGAACTGACCACAGAAATGAGGGCAGCGAACGACAGCCTGGCCACGGAGATGAAAGCGGCAAACGAGGCCCTTGTCGTGAAGTTTGAAAAACAGTTGGCCGGCGTGAGGGATAACGTGACGGAACTGGGCAAGCGAATGGGCCAAGTGGACGAGCGCGTCGAGGACCTGGAGGGAAAGGCAGACACCAGCGTCAAGTCCCTGAACGCCATAGTAGAGGATGTCGTCGGCAGGAAACTGAAGGATTTGAAGGCCGACGCGCCGGAACGTGACACAACATCTGCGCGCGTCAAACCGCCGAAATATGACGGCGCGTCAACATTTGAGGTCTTCCGCCGCCAGTTCGACACAGTGGCCAAGCACAACAGATGGTCACCGGAGGAGGAGGCCACACAGCTAATAGCCAGCCTCCAGGGACGGGCCGTGGAAGTCCTAAACGCGGTGCAGACAACGGCGGCGCCCAAGGACATCTGGGAGGCCCTGGAGAATCGTTTCGGGAACCACCGCTTAGCCGCAGCGTACCGCAGCCAACTAAAGGCAAGGTCACAGCAGCCGGGGGAGACGCTGCAGGAGTTCGCCATAGCGATTGAGCAGCTAGCTAGCAAGGCCTTGGTTGACCTGCCACTGGAGTTCGTATCCCGGGAAGCCGCCTACAACTTTGTCGACGGGGTACGGGACACGGAGATTCGTCAGCGCCTAATGCTCGGCGATTATAAAACCATCCACGAGGCGCTGACAGCGGCATTAAGGATGGAGGCGGCCAAGGTAGCATCTATCCCGACGTCGAGAACGAGGAGTGTCCGCTACGCCGGAGACAGAAGACCAGCTGAGGGACGCCGGCGAACACCTAGTGGCCTGTGTTGGGGATGTGGACAGCCCAGACACCTGCAGAGAGACTGCCCACACCAGGAAGGGTAGCGGGAAGAACGAGTAAGGCCCGGCGTGGAGAGGGGTACGTCGGCGCCATTACCACCATCCCCTCGAGTGACAATCCGCACCGTCAGCCGGCGGATGGATGACAACCTCATCGCGGAAGGCTGAGTAAGAGGAAAGCCGTGCCGCGTGCTGGTGGACACCGGGGTGGCCGTGACCATCATCAGACCTGACGTGGCGAAGGGTTTGCCGACGAGGAAGCCGAGCCGACCATACGAGCTTGTGACGGCATCGGGCGACACCATGCCTGTGGAGAAGGAGGCCCTGCTGGAGCTGACCTTGGGACGGAGTGCCGTGCGTCTGTGGGTGTTCGTCGCGAAGGTGGCTGAGGAGGTGATTCTGGGACTGGATGCCCTCAGGAGCCACGAGGCGACGGTCGACGTCGGCAGGAAGGTCCTGAGGCTCAACGGAGAAGAGGTTATACTCCGTCAACCAGAAGAGCGCCTTGGAATTTGCAGGGTCGTCTTGAGCGAAGACGTGGTTGTCCCCGCGAGGAGCGAGGTGATGGTGACGGCGCGACCGGAAGGCCAGACAGCACGTTTGATCCAGAGGCAGCAGGAGTACGTCTTCACCTCAGAACATCGCAGAGGGAAGAGTCACTGTAACGCGGACGCTATGTCCCGAAGACCCAGTCCAGAAGAGTGCGGCCAATGCACAAGAGTGGGGGGGAAGGAGCGTGCCGCAGCAGTTCGAGTAGTCACGGCAGTGCCTGCGGGTGGCTGGGATAGCGCAGGCCTGAGGAGGGAGCAGCTGGCGGATGCAGACTTGGGGCCACTCTTGAGGGATGTGGAGAACTTGGTGGACCACCTCCAAGACATGCACGAGATGGCTCGCCAGAACGTCCAGAAGGCGAGCGACCGCATGAAAACCCGATACGACAGGCAAGCCAACAGCCAAGGGTTCCAGCAAGGTGACCTGGTCTGGTTGTACCGCCCGACCCGGACCAAGGGACGCTGCCCGAAGCTTCAGCAGCCATGGCAAGGACCGTACCGTGTGGTGAAGAGGATTAACGACGTGGTCTACCACATCCAGAAGGTGTCCCGAGGAAAGATGTTGGTGGTACACCTGGATCGCCTGGCCCGCTACGAAGGTGCTGTTCGGGACGACCAGCCTTGAGGAGGGAGCAGTGTCACCCTGGCGGTAGACTCGCGAAGCCGATGAAAAATGATGGCCGGTGGAGATTCGGAAAACTTCGGGACCGATCGCTACCGGAAGCGAGACAGTTGAGTGTGTGTTGGAAAAATAAACAGTTTCAGGTTAGCTAGCAAACTGTAATAGTGAACAGTGTATTGCGAGGAGAATAAAGTGTAGTTTTTGTGTTTTGTAACCTCGTTTTTATTTTTTCACGAACCCACAAAGTACAATATGATAAAACGACCGAGAAATTATTATTCACAGCACTATTGACCATAACAAATACCACATTTGGTAAATATGACAATACGTTTAGTACGCATGAATGATTTCCACGTTGTCGGATTCGGGCTATCTGCACAAATATAGAGAAAATTTCAATATAAAGAAATAATAGCAGTTTAAGTAAATCTGTATTTCCTTGAAATTCTGAAAACTGACATACATAAAATTACAAGGAATGCTCAAGAAAGTCAGTAGAAAAAACAATCTTTTATTTCCAAATTTGTGATTTAGATCCAAGGCATATTATGCTATATTTTAAATGTAACTTTTAATGCGTAAGTTATATACAGGCAGTTTTAGAACTCAACCGATTAACTTTAAGGGAGGTGCTGGAATAGCAATTCGAGACAACACACTTAAGATCACAGAGTGCAAAATTCTGTACAATATTGGCTATTTTGGACCAATACACCACTGATGCGCACGCATTTGCTACATTGCCAAGAAGTGTATATACATGACTCAGTCATAAAGTAGGGAATTCTGGAATCATTTACACAAGATTCTGAATTTAAATCCTGACGAGTGTTGTTTTTTCTTCTCTTTGTATTTCTTTATTTGCATTTTTCCCTTGAAAATTTTGATTGTGAGAGATATGGAATACTTAATTTGATTCACTGCTTTTAATAAGCAGTGGCATTAACAAATTCTCAATGTTTTAACATTCATCCTACTGGATATATTGCTCATGCAGCAACCACTTCAGCTGCTTTCACGGCATATGGCACAATCGAACATAAGGCATAGCGTTAGCTACAGAATTTGGAAGTGTTTTGCTGATAATTTAAGTACACGGCTCAGCCTTTTTAGTTTCTCTACTATGTTTCTACGGTAAAGTAGAGGAAGAATATATTCCGCCTAAAACATTGATTCCATGTTTTGAGGACCTCAGTTAAAAATAATATTCCGTTTTGTTGTATATGTACGTATATCTGGAAGGCATGGCACAAAAACAAAATATGTTAAGTCGAGAGTCTTCTAAAAATTCAACAAATTGCCCTTAACATGGATTTTTTAAACATTATATTTCCTCAAATTGCTTCAAAGATTTTTTATTAAAGTGTGAGACATTTGTCTTATAAATAAATTGTATATCTCGAATTTTATGGGTGCGGTCTATGAAGTTCTCATTCTTAGGGAATATTGTGTAATTTTGTTTAATGCTTAAACGGAAATACACAAGGTAATGGGGAAAAGCTATTGAACGCTTTGAATGTACCTACTCCTATTTCAAATAGTTGTAGCATCAGCTTGTATCAAGACATTGTTATCTTTTTAAAATAATTTTTTATTTGCTACGCCTATTCAGCACTTCCTGAAAGTTATGGAAACAATGTGGAACTTAAATGTCAACATACTCGTATAGCAACTTGGTATTACGGTGGGAGAAAAACTTGTGCAACTGCGATCTTTTCCGCCAATCTGCCTACCGAGCCTAGAAATTGTTTGGCATGGGTTGGATTGGATTGTGCTACGGAGGGGATTCGGCAGTCTTGATCTATTGTACCTATGTCCCAAGTGGGGCATCCCCGGGACGAATGATGGGGTGAGAGGAGCCGTAACAGTGTAGAGGGCAGAGTACATACACTTTAACAGTTGGACTCTCTCCGGCAGCCATTACAATCAGCAGCTCACTCGACTATGGTCTGGAGACGGCCCCACCAGACCGGACTAGGAGACCGGAGACCTCCTACCGGAGGAGGAAACTTTACTCAAGCATATCATCCTGCCATGCAGCGCCGAGACACCCCCGGTACTTCTACACTGAAAGAGACTATCAGATGAGAGATGATATGAAATGATAATGGAGATGAAATGGAAGGACAGGAAAATCGGGGGATGTAAATAACTACCTAGCACTCACCTGGCTACTCGATAAAACCCCCGAAAATATGCAGGGATCGAATCCGAACCTCCCGAATGGGGGCCCTAGACGAAACCGCCTGCGCCATCCCGTTCGGTAATTGCTCAACTTATTTGGAGTAAGCGATATTGTTACGTACAGGGTTGTAAGAAGATAACGAGGGGGTTTTATTTACTTCCCTACACAGCAATTGGAGACGTAGCTTCTGATGACTAGGAAGTATGGTATGGTAGAACTAAGCAAGAGAGAGGTATGAGTAACACTTTAAGTCAAACCCAAATTAGTGAATATATTCTAAGTGTTTAACAGAAGTACAGGGCACTCCCTGGATCTTGCAGAGATCAGGAGTGCAGATGAAATATTAAATACATGGTGACATGGTGAAATCATACTTTGGTGATATGTTGCTTAGATATTTGAGTTTTGTGCTGACTGGCAAGCAATGTTTGGATCTGTCGCACCTGGCTGTCGGTCCAGTCTCGAAAGCACTTTAAAATAAACTCTTGTGCGGAATAACCATCCACGTATGTCTCGTGGATGACCCGTCGAATGTTCCCTGAATAATCTTCCAGAATAATGCCCCGCGCGCAGGCTTAACCAGCCTTAAATAGGGGTCCTGCCAAAATGGCGGCTAACAGCTAAATCAGCATTTCCCACGCTAGAGAGGCCACATAGACGTTTCCCAAGCTAGCTAAGCATCATTATATTTCTCCAAAATATTATGTCACCCAATCAATATTTACGTAATTGAGATTGTGCTGATTCATGTATCCAGCCATCTGTGTATGGTTGACATGAGTCAGGAGGATACTGATGCAATAGTCCAAAGTACATGTTTTTGTCAGCCAGCAAATTTAGGCTTATTCGTCAACACAAAACTATGTTCATAATCAAGGTACAGGAAATGAATGTTAAATACCAAGGTTAAAGTAATTTCTAAGTCGCGCTCAGCACAACAATATGGTACATCTATTTGATCATAGGGTGCAAAAGATGCAACCTGTATAAATGGTGCTCTGTATCTGCTTGTATTTTCATTGAGTGTAGTATACAGAGCTTGTTTTATATTTAAAATATTTATAAGAATGACTCCTACGCTTGAAAAGTTAGGTAGTAAGATGATAAATATTCACAGCAGTAAATAAGTATACATCTGCTCGACTTCATAAAACAACGGGCAGAGATAAAGGAATGAATAAAGAAGTGGTGCAATTCATAGCCGGAGTACGGATACTTGACATCCATTGTCCCAGCTACTCAACAATATTGTCAACCGAACATCGGAATTCCCGATTGAGCCAGCTGGCAGGTAGGGGCGAGACGGGAACCGCCCAGGCCACACCTACCCATTTATCTGTGTGGCGCTCACTGAGGGGATGGTTAGAAAAGTATCACGAGCCACTTCCCCCTCCCCCTTATGTCTGGAACAATCAGGATGATTGTTCTGAGCCGCAAAGCTTCGAGATGAAGCTATCTACTATATAAGCGACGCATTGGACGACTTATGCAGTTCTCAGTTCCCAATTCTGAGTTTTTAGTCGGCTCTAGAGAGAGTTGTACGGCAAGGTGCCGAGTAGTGAGTGTTACGCAATTGCGAGTGTTACATAATTGTGAGTGTTGCGTAAATGCGAGTGTTACGTAATTGTGTGCGATACGTGAATCTGCTGTGATTTGTAAGTGTACCAGCTGTAATTCGGTGGAAATAAAGAACATTTTGAGTTTGTGCAATTTGACTTTTAATTTCACAAACCCACAAAGTCACAATATGTAGTCCAGCGAACACTAACGCGTTAAAATAAGTGATAGAGGAAGACAAGTAAATGTAACACATTCTATTTTTCTTTCATTCTTAAGCAGCATTGGTTTGCAATTTTTGTACTGCATTCCATTCCCTAATATATATATATATATATATATATATATATATATATATATATATATTGCTTGTTCCATTTATACCCCGCCTTTAACTACTATGGTCATATCGGCTCCTTTGGAGCATACTGAAGGTGTTAACTCGTTATCTTTGGTTTTTTTTATCATTACATCACGCACACATTCACACTCTCATTCATACTTCCAGACTCTGGGGAAGATGGGGAATTATCTTGGTCGGAGAAAAATCCCCACCCCACCGCCGGGAATCGAACCCGGGTCCCTAATATTATTCATATGAGAAACACATAAGAACACTATAAAGTTTGACTGATGAATAGAAAATTCATGTATAAATATTGTATATGCTTTTACCTACTGTTTCACGGAATTTAAACAGTTTTCTAGATCTTTCAGATACTTGTTATCCACACAGAGATAGACACCTATATGACGTCTCACTTCCTGATTGAATGTAATAGATTGGGTGAATAGTAGTATTAAGGATATCACGTGCCAATAAAGAAGGCCATTATTCTCAGATTTTGTCAGGTATCGGTTTTACAATTCCTAAAGGAGCTCAGCTTGTAAGTTTGATAAATGAAATCTACCCCTTCTTCTCTCTCTCCCTCTCTCTCTCTCTCTCTCTCTCTCTCTCTCTCTCTCTCTCTCTCTCTCTCTCTCTCTCTCTCTCTCTCTCTCTCTCTCTCTCTCTCTCTCTCTCTCTCTCTCTCTCTCTCTCTCTCTCTCTCTCTCTCTCTCTCTCTCTCTCTCTCTCTCTCTCTCTCTCTCTCTCTCTCTCTCTCTCTCTCTCTCTCTCTCTCTCTCTCTCTCTCTCTGAAGATAAATGCAACGTCTTATCAAACATGTTTGGGGGAACTAGATTAATATGGCAGATAGCTTCCAGAGTTTTTGAAACTTGCATACAAGTACAGGACTCATGATTTTTACTCTTTTCGTTGTACAAAATAAGTAATTGCTATGAAAACTTTAATGAGAAGTACATTTACATTGTTTTCTATCAACTGCCTCTTTCCTTACACTTTGTCTACAGACTTAAAATGAGTTATGTAACACGTAGCCGAAGGTCCTTAGGGCGCTGATAGCTTTAGCAGTTGTGCGCCCTTAATCCAATTCTACTACTACCCGAAGGTCCTTACTAACCAGATCTATAAAAATGCGCTATTTTTATATCTCGTGATATTAAAAAGTTATGTTTAAAATCTCTTAATTACATTCCCTAAATCATCTCTATGTTTTGCGGCAACCAATTTCATTTAGCATGCAAGCACTCGTATAATATATACCAGGGGCAAAAGAAAACCTGATTTATCCTGGTGTATTTTGTTGTTGAGTCCAGAGGTTCTACTCCCATTAGCCTTGAACCCGTAGGAACAAGACCCGGGCCTCTTTCAACCAGGGAGTTATCCGAGCTGTCCCAAAGGGCGCTCGGCATCCTCCGTGGGCCTTTCCGTAGGGCAAGACCTAGTTTCCTAACAAGCCCCCCCCATCTGGTCCTATGGACACAAGACGGGATGGAAGTGGATACGCCACTTACGCGCACCAACACCAAAGGTGAAGACTACCGATATGACCTCGGTGGGGCCGCCTGGTGATCTACCACACCTTCTACTAGCTTTGCAGGCTAGTACCCGGGAGAATTAATGGCTTCCCTCAACCCCGTCCGAAGACGTACCCGATTCCCACGGGTATCGGGAACACACTGCCCCCTCGAAGCCATCCCAATCCGAAAAACTCCCGAAGGAGGGGCTCAGATGTTCGGCCCGAGGTTCCTCTAGTAACGTCAGAGGTACCACGAGTGCTAAGGGTCCGCAGCGCCCGCACTTTGGCAGCTGAAAGGGACGGATCCCTTCCCCTATGGGAGGTTATCCTGGTGTACATAATTTAGTGGATAATTACTCAGATGAAAGGTGAATTGATGATTGCAGAAGTATCTTAATATGCCTCAACATATTTAAAAGTGTAAGAAAGCTCTATAACTTTGAGTATCACTTCACACAAATAACTTTTCGCAGGGAATATGTAACGGTCTGTAGTTATGCTATCCAGCACCTAATAAACCAAAGTAAACATACTGTCGCGGCAACGGGCATAAAAGTTTCGGCGCAAATAGATAACAGACAGATAGTGTTTCACGGTAATAAAGAGCTTGCATAAGCAGTTACAGATAGCGCGAGATAAAGGTTTGCTGAAACAAACTGAGATAAATGGTAATTTCTGGTGACGTCTTGGTTGATAGAGATTATTCGGTTTCTTTATTGTTCCGGAATTATTTAGAATTTATCAATGAGGTATTTAAGAAGGCGACGACTCGCCAAGAGTCAGTCGCGAGAGTCGTGAACAGTAGTAAACACAGTAAGGAGTAAACAGATGCCGGCCCTCGTAGCCATGGTCGTTAGAACGTATGTCTCTAGCGTTCCACCGCGTAGAGGGTCGCGGGTTCGAGTCCCGGCCTGGGCATGGGTGTTTATGTATATAGTGTATGTGTGTGAAACTACAGAAAACAGATAGGTAATTAAACGGAAACAATAAAAAACCGTTAAATAAGGAAAAGAAAAATATATCCCTGTATACACACACACACACACACACACACACACACACACACACACACACACACAGAGCTGTAGAGTGTTGTTGTAACGAGAGCTAATGTAATCAGAACGCTGTTGACATCGACATTGGTAGATGGTGTTATGTATGTGATGTAATTCTGCTGCTACGAAGTGTTATTTCTACGCAAATAAAGAACATTTGGAATTTATGCAAATTGAACTTTTAATTCTACGAAGCCACAAAGCCATAATTGGTGTCAGGAGTGAGACGTTATCACCATGGAGGCTGCATTGAAAAAGATTTTACAGAAAATGGAAGAAATGAAGACGGCTAACGACAGCCTCACCGCAGAGCTAAAGGAAATGAAGAAGGCTAAAGACATCACCGAGAAGATGGAAGAAATGAAGGCCGAATTAACAATGAAGACGGAGGCGGCAAATAACGACCTGGCCGCAAAGTTGGATATAACAAATCACAATCTGACCGCGAAGATGGCCGAACTGACCACGGAAATGAATGCTGTGAACGAGGTCCTCGCCGAAAAATTTTAAGAGCAATTGACCGGTGAGGGATGACGTCACGGAGCTGGGCAAGCGAATGGGTCAAGTGGACGAGCGCATTAACGACCTAGAGGGAAAGGCCGACAATAACATCAAATCTCTCGAAGACCTGGCAAACCGCGTTAACGAGCTGGAGGGAAAGGCCGGCAGCAACACAAAATCCCTGACCGCCATGGTGGAGCACATCGTCGGCAGGAGGTTAAAGGATTTAAAGGTCGACGTGCCGGGACGCAACACAACATCTGCGCGTCAAACCTCCTAAATACGAAGGCCCGACAACTTTCGAAGTCTTCCGCCGTCAGTTCGACACGGTGGCCAAACACAACAAATGGTCACCAGAAGAAGAGACCGCACAGTTAATAGCCAGCCTTCAGGAACGGGCCGCAGAAGCCCTGAACGCGGTCCAGACAGCGGCGGCAAACAAGGACACCTGGGAGAACCTGAGAATCACTTTGGAAACCACCGCTTAGCCGCAGCGTACCGGTGCCAGCTGAAGTCAAGGTCACAGCAGCCAGGGAAGACGCTGCAGGAGTTCGCCAAGGCAATCGAGCAGCTGGCCAGTAAAGCTTTAGTTGACCTCCCACCAGAGGTTGTATCCCGAGAAGCTGCCTACACCTTTGTCGACGGGGTACGAGACACGGAAATTCGTCAGCGGCTAATGCTTGGTGCCTACAAAACCATTCACGAGGCGCTAACGGCAGCATTAAGGATGGAGGTAGCCAAGGTGACGGCTACTGCGACGTCGAGAACACGGAGTATCTCCTACACTGGAGACCGAAGACCAACTGAGGGACGCCGGCGAAGACCTAGTGGCGTGTGCTGCGGGTGTGCCCAGCCGGGACACATGGAGAGAGACAGCAGAAACCAGGAAGAGCAGCCAGATGAACGAGTAAGGCGCGGCGTGGCGAGGGCCCGTCGGAGGCAACACCACCATCCCCTCGAGTGACACTGCACGCCGCCAGCCGCCGTATGGATGTTAGCCTCATCGCGGACGTTTGGGTGAGAGCGAAGCCACATGCCGCGTACTCGTAGGCACAGGGGCAGACGTGACCATCATCAGACCTGACGTGGCCAAGTGTTTGCCGTCGAGGAAACCGAGCCGACCATACCAGTTAGGGACCCCATCGGGTGACACCTTGCCTGTGGAGGATGCCCTACTGAAGTTGACCTTGGGCCGTGCGTCTGTGGGTGTTCGTAGTGAAGGTGGCTGATGAGGTGATACTGGGATTGGATGCGCTCAGGAGCCACGAGGCGACGGTTGACGTCGGCAAGAAAGTCCTGCGGCTCAACGAAGAAGAGATCATACTCCGGCAGTCCGAAGAGCGCCATGGAAACTGCAGGGTCATCCTGAAGAAAGACATGGTTGTCCCCATGTAAAGCGAAGTGGTGGTGACGGCGCGACTGGAAAACCAGCGGGCGAAGAACATGTAGCTGGATCAGAAGACGCCTGTGCACGGACTGTGTGTAGCCAGAATATTGTTGCCGTGCAGAGAGGAGGTGCCAGTGAGGCTGCTCAACCTGACAGACACTCATAACGAAATCAGGGCCGGGACAGAGTTGGGGACGTGAGAACCCGTAGTCAGTGTGAGAGCAATCGACAAGATACAGGAGCCGGTGCCGGCGCAACACCTGGGGCCCCGGCTGGAAAGTTTATTGGAGAGGGCGGACGACCACCTGACCGCAGAAAATCTCGAGAAAGTTCGACAACTGCTGCGGCGATACCAGCGCATCTTCAGCCAAGGCGACATCGACTACGGCCGCACGCACCGAGTGCTCCACTGCATCGACACCGGAGACGCCCTGTCTATTCGGCAACCACCTAGACGCACTCCGCTGGTAAAACAAGCGGCGGTACAAGACATGCTAGAGGATATGGAATCCAGGGGAGTGATTGAAGAGTCTGAAAGCCCTTGGTGTTTCCCTGTAGTCTTCGTGACAAAGAAGAACGGTGAGCTACGCTTCTGCGTGGACTACAGGAATTTGAACAATGTCACCCGGAAGGACTGTTTCCCCTTACCCCGGATTAACGATACCCAGGACACTCTGAGTGGTTCTGGACCCCGGACCTGAAGTCGGGTTACTGGCAGGTAGCTCTGGACCCGAGAGACAAGGAAAAGACCACATTCTCGACAAGTCAAGGGCTTTGGCAGTTCACAGTTATGCCCTTTGGACTTTGCAACGCACCAGCTACCTTCCAACGCCTAATGGAGTCGGTAATGTGAGGATTGACATACGACGCCTGCCTGCTATACCTGGACGACATTATCATCGTCTGTAAGACCTTCGACGACTATCTGGAAATCGTGAGCAAGCTGTTGCAGAGACTGCAGGCGACCAATTTGAAGCAAAATTCGAAGATGTGTCAGCTCTTCCGCAAGGAAGTTAACTACTTGGGCCACATAGTCTCACCCACCGGAGTAGCCACAGACCCGGAGACGACCCAGGCTGTAAGAGACTGTCCTCACCCAAAGGATAAGTGAGAGTTGAGCAGTTTCCTGGGGCTGTGCAGTTATTAACGCTGCTTCATAAAGGAGTTCTCCAACATCGCCAAACCCCTCACCCGCCTGACAGAGGAACACTGACCTTAGGTGTGGACGGATGACGCCGAAGGAGCTTTCCAGCACCTGAAGAAGACACTGTGCAGTGCTCCAAGTTTAGGATTTCCACAACCAGGTGGCACCTTCAGTATGGACACCTACGCCAGTGACCATTGCACTGGGGGCGTCCTATCCCAAGTCCAGGACGACCAAGAGTGGTTGATAGCCTACTACAGCAAGACGCTATCCAAGGCAGAAAAGAACTACTGCGTCACTTGGCGAGAGTTACTGGCGGCAGTAAAGACTTTGGAGCACTTCCACAAATACCTGTATGGTCAGCCATTTCACCTGAGGACTGATGACTCCTCCCTAACCTGGTTACTGAGCTTTATAAACCTGGAAGACCAGATAGCACGTTGGGTCCAGAGGCTGCAGGAGTACGACTTCATCTCTGAACATCGTAGAGGGAAGAGCCACGGCAACGCAGACGCCATGTCTCGAAGACCCTGCCGCAAGAGTGCGGCCAATACACAAGGGTGGAAGAGAAGGAGCTTTTAGTGTTCACGGCAGTGTCTGCGGATGGCTGGGATAGCGCAGGCCTGAGGAGGGAGCAGCTGGCGGATGCAGACTTGGGGTCACTCTTGAGGGAATCGGCGGCAGGGACAAGACCAACCTGGGAGGACATCGCAACAAGGAGGGCAACATATAAGTCGCACTGGACCCAATGGGACTCACTGAAGACAAGAGACGGTGTGCTGTTCCGGATATAAGAATCGCCTGATGGGAAGACGCAGATGGAACAGTTGGTACTTGCCGGAATTAAGGTCCCGGAAGTCTTGGAGGAAGTGCTTGCCGGTACTTCAGGAGGACACCTGGGAGCAAACCGGATGATTGACAAACTTCGGCAGCGCTACTACTGGCTGAGGCTCCGAGCAGACGCTGAGAGATGGTGCCATCCATGTTACGTGTGCGTGGCGAGTCGCGGCTCCCAGACTAGGAGCCGGGGTCGAATGGAACAGTACAACGTCGGAGCGCCATTCGAAATGATCGCCGTCGACATAGCTGGACCATTCCCAGTGTGCGACCGAGGCAACAAGTACCTGATGGTGGTCGTGGACTACTTCACCAAGTGGCCGGAGGTGTATGCCTTCCCGAACCAGGAGGCAAAGACAATCACAGACTGCCTCGTGGAGCAAGTGTTCTGCCGATTTTGGGTGCCGTTAGAGCTCCACAGCGGCCAAGGCACCAATTTTGAATTCAACCTGATGAAGGAAGCACTAGAAAGACTTTGGGTGAAGAAGACCCGCACAACACCCCTACACCCGCAGTCGGACGGCATGGTCGGGAGATACATCAAGACCATAGCAGAGCACTTGAGGAAGTTCGTGGCCAGCCATCAGCGAGACTGGGACTACATAATGCCACTGTTCTTGCTGGCCTACCGCTCGTCAACACACGACACCACTGGGATGACGCCAGCCAGCTTAATTTTCGACCGAGAGTTACGCCTCCCCTGTGATCTGGCTTTTGGAAGCCCCCCCCCCCCGGATGCAAAACAGCCAGCAACTGAGTATATGCAGAACCTGGTGGACCATCTCCACGACATGCATGAGATGGCCCGTCAGAACATTCAGAAGGCGTGCGATCGCATGGAGACCCGCTACGACAGGCAAGCCAAGAGCCAAGGGTTCCAGCAGGGTGAACTGATCTGGTTGTATCGCCCTACTCGGACCAAGGGACGCTGCCCGAAACTTCAGCAGCCGTGGTAAGGACCGTACCGGGTGACGAAGAGGATTAACGACGTGGTCTACCGCATCCAGAAGGTGCCCCGAGGGAAGATGCTGGTGGTACACCTGTATCGTCTGGCCCGCAACGATGGTGCTTTTCGGGACGACCAGCCTTGAGAAGGGAGCAGTGTGGTGACAACGAGCATAAAAGTTTCGGCACAAATAGATAACAGACGGATAGTGTTGCACGGTAATAAAGAGCTTGCATAAGCAGTTAAAGATAGCGCGAGATAAAGGTCTGCCAAAACAAACAAACTGAGATAAATGGAAATTTATGGTGACGTCTTGGCTGATAGAGATTATTCGGTTTCTTTATTGTTCCGAAATATCTAGAATTTATCAATGAGATATTTAAGAAGGCGAAGACTCACCAAGAGTCAGTCGCGAGAGTGAACAGTAGTAAACACAGTAAGGAGTAAACAGCTGTAAAGTGTTGTTGTAACGAGAGCTGATGTAATTCTGCTGCTACGAAGTGTTATTTCCACGCAATTAAAGAACATTTGGAATTTCTGCAAATGGACTTTTGATTCTATGAACCCACAAAGTCACAATATGATCTCCAAAGTATGGCTTTGTGGTGTTGTGATACGAGTATATTTAATTTGTATTGAAAGAATGCATGTTTAAAATTTTATAATTTATTAAATGTAATACTATTTACTTACAGTTTATAGTACCATTCTTGTGATTTCATAAGCAAGGCCAAATTTCTGTCCAGAAACACAGGACACACTCACCATCAGACGTAGTAGCTCTCAGTATTGTTTTATGCTACAATATCTTTAAATTAGATGGTCTAATACAAAGTGATGTGTCAGTCTGTAATTCGTTTAACCAAACTGGATTTAAAATGTTTCTGTATGAGCAGTTTTAGTATTTCCGAAACAAGTATGAATCTTCAAGATTCCTCCTCAAGACAAAGGAGAACAAATGAAGTTAGTCTTGGGCGTTATTGCCCTCCATGTGGTGATAATATGTTATTATAATTTGACAAGAACGGTAGAGGGCCTAAATGATAGACAACCTGTTTGGAAAGGTAATTGGAGGATGACTATTTGATATTTTACAGGACCCATTTCTTGGAATGCATGCGCATATGTAGTTTATAATGCATGTCCACATCGATTTCCATTGAAAATCATGCATTAATAATTTATTTCTCTCAAGTTCTTCCTTGCGCTTGAGTTAGTTTCCCTGCATAGGAAATATTTTTAGGAACAATATATTCTTATTTACATTGTATTATTCGAAAATGAGGTTATTTATTATTACAGATACAGCATAATGTTATTTTAATAATTCATACACTGTAAATATTTGTGTAGTGGGGACGCTCCAGTTGTATTATTAAGTATCGTTCCTCTTGTTTTCGAAACATGATAAATAAATGTCCTTAAGCTAAGTTAAACACATTTTCATGGAAAAGTTTAACTTAATGCTTTCTCTCACCAAGAATAGTGACTTTATTCATTTGAACAATACGAACAACTACGACAATACGCATATTTTTTCAGCTTTGTACTGTATCAAATCTTTAGAAAATAATTTTTATGTGTGCTCTCGTAGGACTTCCTACACTCAATCTTGTACTCGTATAAAGTATTCTACTTCAAATTAAGTGAGATAAACTTTATAGAAACAGTGTTCTTACATATTTGCCTATGGTACAATGAAAGTAGAAGAATACGTTAATATCTGTTAAATGATAATTAAAATTTTAAGAACACGTTTCTAAATACATTCTATTTGCATACCCAGCACAAAAGAAAAGATGGTAATGAGTTTCTACTTGAGAAAAGCATAAATATTGCAAACTTCAAACAAAACAAAAACAAGGATATTGTCAATTGCGGTTAACCAACTAAGCAAAAGTAACTAGCTGGAGAGGAAAGCTACATTGATGTTGGTGTGACACACCAAGAAACGAACATACAGAGTCAACTCCGGAAGATAGCAAAGGAGGAGAGATCTGAAGGCAACAACGCGAAAATTGGCTACCAGAAAATCATGACCAACGACCATTGGGTAACCTGGAAAATGCTAATCCAATAAAAAGAAACCGCAACGATCTCATTATCTACACAACAACCCCTCAAATCCACGAACAAGCACTCTGCAAGATGGGCGCACTCTTTCAGGAGAATTACCGGTCGACACTGGTCCTGAATAGCTAGGAGCCGTGATGAATAGAGAATTCAACAGAGTCCAGCACTAACAAATGTGATGAGTGAAAGTGAACAATTATAATAAGTCTGATGGAAAATTTAAACTAGGAAAAAAAATTTTTTTGATATTCCAGAGAAATTCTTGGATGGGTTGTAATAATTTTGAGATTGATGTAAATACCTTAAGATCACCGGTTACGCCCGCATGTCATGGGTGCAGCCGTTGTCGTTTCAGTCGGCGTTCTCTGAGACAGTAATCCTCGAAGAGACCTAACCAGGGGCTCTGATGAAATAGCAATTTATCATAGTATTTTGCGTAGAGCGTTTCCGCATTTCCATTGTACCGGTAATCGATTCATATGCTTTAACAATACAAATTTTAAAATTGTTAACGTGCATGTCAAATGGACGCTAATTTAAAGCGATCACTACACGGATGAAGATTACAGCATTCTTCGGAAGATAGTAACTCCATAATGCTTAAAAGTAATTACCTGTACTACATATTGCCATAAAAGCTTCCTTTCAGCTCTCTAGTTCCTTAGTTATAGAGATAACTAAAGTTGACCAAATAGGAGTCAAACTGTGTCCCAGATATACGATAGGTATATCTACATTTAGCAGAAAATATGTAACTAGGTATATAGGTTGAATAAGATTTATCCGGTCTTTATCATAATTAATTTAGAAGCGTTAGGAAAATAAAAGTACTGGTATACGTAATATTCGATTCAAGAACTACTATAAACTCCAAACTGGTTATATGTGACAATGTTCTGGCAATCAGTCTTTATTGCACCACGGAATCTTGTCTTGGTTAAGAAATATATGCAACAAAGGACAGGTCAATAATGGAATATTGATAATATGGTAATTTATACTCCTATGTATTTAAGTTAAATCTCTATGGGTCGATTTAAATAACTTCCAAAATATGTATGTTAAGACCCGCCATTAAGCAAGCTTAACTGTGGTAGACGCAAAATTTAATGGCGGTTGAAGGTTGACCACTAGCAGCGAAGCGCGACATTGCCATATGTAAAAGGGCGGAGAGACGCTATATGCAATAACGAGACGAAATATCGTTATAAGGTATAGCTGTCAACTGAACATAAACTTAACGTGTATGCCAAGTTGTGTTGACCAACTCCTCCCGCCAACCGCTATTAAATTTTGCGTCTGCCGTAGTTGTTTTCTTACAACTATTAAATCGTATACCGAAAAAAATCGCTTAAATCGACTCTGGACACTTGAAACTTGAACAACAGTGAAAAAAAATTATATAATATATTTTTAAAGGAAAAAGTCCAATGGTTTCCCTGTATAATAAAGTTTAATTAGTTACATATTGCCTGCTGTTACTAAGACAGCGACAAAGAGAAGGAACAAGAAGAAGAAAAACGAGTTTAAAGCAGAGAAAAGCCTAGAAAGCATTAATAGAATAGATAAAGAAGAGTTATAAGTCGACTAAGTACATTTTTCCACTCATGTTGTGGTAAATATAGTATTATGTATATTTTATCTTTACGAGTAATTAGAAATTACCTCTCAAGAGAGTAAGTCAATTTACCTCCCTGCTATGGAGGACTGAATTTGTTGTAGGAGCTGAAATCATTTATAATATTTCTATGCATTTCAGAAAATACTCATATTTATTTATTCCTATCCAAATAAAAATATCCAATAATAGAAACAAAATTAAATAGGAATAAAACAAATGTAACTTGGAAAACAATAACAGATATGAGATACTGGTTCCTGAATTGCATAAAAATCTAATTGAAATAGAGAATTAATAGAAACACATTATAATTATCTATTAAATTCGATATTCATTTACATTTTATATCATACAAATTATTTAAAATTTATTGCAATATTGCAACTATTACAGGAGATTATGTTTGACACAAATTTTTCACCAATTTCAGGAATTAACTGTATTTCTTTCTTTACTTCCACACTTTCTTGTATTTCTTGTATTTCATATCAGTACTAGAACATCAACCTCCTCTGTAAAGAACCTTTCGGGCCACCTCTTCCTTGTTCTGTAAACTATCACCAACATAGCTTTGGGCAATTGTAGAGGATTTAACTAGAACTTACTAATAATAGGTGCATGATAAGCATGAGTGGAAAGAGTCTTATATGCAATTCGGGAGGTAGGTAGAATGAACCATGCTAGCCCTCACTTCGTTCGGGCGTAAACGAGTCCTCTGGTGGTGAATTATACCCACCTCCCTTATAGCATAAATATCTATTATCCTACAGATACTTGTAATAGATACCGTTGCTATAGAGGAACGACATAAGACTTAAAATCAAAGGGATAGTTATTAGGGCAACGAGTGGGATAAAGTAAACAACATAACGTTCTCAGCGTCCATTTGACTAGTCAATTTGACTAGTTTACGGAAACTAGCAACAATAAAAACAAAATCAGTACCGATATGTAGCCTACTATATTTTATAACTATAAGTACGCCGCATTCAATACCTTGTTCAATATTTAATTTATTACAATCTGCTGTAAAATCATTAACTAAATGTCATGTATTAATTTATCGTATCTACAGGATCAAATAATGTTTTATACAAACCTCCATTATCCACTCGTGGAACTTAAAAGTCCCCCTTGGGGTCGCGTTTTAAATTATTCTACTCATGGATAAACTGTTTATTTACTTGTATAATAAATCGCTATGTGTGATACAATTTCTAAAATAATGCGACTGATCACGTTTAGATATATGGAAGTATACAACGTTGGGCCGTATACAATGTATCGCTTTTAAAATTGTTTCGCACTAAAACAGATGCGGATTCCGTTATACAGTTGCAAGTTCACCCAGGAAGCACGACTTCTCGCAAAACAATTTATCATGAAAATCTACACCCCAAAACATAAGAAAAAATATATATATTACAAATTCTGTCTATAATTTTCTATGAAAAAAAAAATCATAAGGAATTATGATCTAGATAAAAACATTCCATAAAAACATTGAATCTATAGAAATATATGTCATATAATCCTCTATTGAGATTTTTACGTTTTATTCGTTTGAGCTTCACAGTAGGTTCTTCAAACCAGTCATTTATCGAAAGATCATGACATCGTCCTTGCACTCCTGTTCTGCCAAGCTAACACAACCGAGCAGCGTGGTGGCCATTATAAATTGATTATTATAAAACAGTGAACGATGGTGGGCCTAAAGACAATCGAATTAAACAACCGATGAGAGCATACCTATCTACTTAGAATTCATCTTTACAAATCCTACTTACAATCGTAAAAGCAGAACCTGGAACGCGATCAGATATGGGCCCTCCCTCCTCAGCGGTATCTATGGCAACAATAAAACAGGTGTTTCCACGTCACAAACTTACCTACCATCCCTAGTGGGTATAGAGCATCACTTATTGCAAAATAAAGGAAAGCATTATTAGTTTGCAACTATGGATGAAACATATTCTGATGATGAGGTAAGATTGAACTCAGCATGACTGCAAATGTTACTAGGTTTCTTTCCGTAACTACTAACATTTATTAATATTTTACAGAGCCATGATGAGGAATCGGCATCTAAGGAGGAATCAGAAGAGGAAGTTGCAGAGACAACTGCATTTCAGCTATTACAGCAAGAATACCAAATGGTACGCAATTTAAACTCGTAGTGAGCGAACTCTACTTTCAACTCTTTTTTTTTTTTTTTTTTTTTTTTTTTTTTTTTTTTTTTTTTGACGACACCCATATTCTGTATGAATTTTGTTGGTGAATAAAAATCGGAATCTGAATACGCCGTATCAAAGTGACAAGAATCCGTATCTAAATGAACGGAATAAATGCAAAATCGAAGCCGTAGGTTAAAGAAAGCACAATTCGAACACTTTGCTCCACAATGTTTTTTTAAGATAACTTCAGACTTCGAATTTTCTTGGTATCAAATATATTTTGTGTCATTTTTGGTTTGCAAGAGAATAGTTATATCACTGCACGTATTCTTTATACCTACATGTACCGTGAATTTACATTTTTGTACACACCAAGTCCCATATAGATATGTCAGGCTATCGTTCTCGTTTGATCAGTCAGAGGAAGATCGTTTGGTCGGAGGCAGAGGATGTAGCAGTCGTACAGCTGATTTTTGCCCTCCAATTGTAGTTGTTTTCCGATTCGGTCGGAAATATCCCAAAGCTGGAAAATAATGTAGCGGATGTAGTTGTCGTACAGTTGACAATGCCCTGCTCTGGCCAATTACACACACAAAATTTGGAATTAATATTTAGTGCCTAATTTAGATATAAATTTTGTGTTCAATGCAACTGATAATTGTTTTACTACTGAACATGAATTTTCTCATAGTTGGAAAGTAATGAATTTATTAATTTCATTTAATTTTATTAAACTTAAAAAGTTAAATATAATTAAATTAATTTAGTAAAGTCAATTTAATTTTATTAACTTTTTAAATCAAAAGTATGCATAGCCAATATCAAAAATGAATCTAACACAGTATCTTTCAGCACAAAAAAGAATTCAGAGTCGTCATTTCCTACAAAACTAAACATAAATGTAGAAACTTCATTCTAAAATAAGATATCAATATAAATTGATTACCTATTTAAATATATGGAGCCAGATAAATATATATCCTCCAATGTTAAGTCTTATTGGACACTGAATGGAACGGGTAAAAATGATGCTCAAATCAGCACACAGTTCATAGAGCTCAGAGCATAGAGCCATTCATCTTTCAGGATAACGGAAAAACCCAGAAAAACCTATCCAGCTAACTCACCCTGACTGAGATTCAAACTCAGCAGCTCTTGACATGTTACCATCTACTCTACCGAGGCGGGGGAGCCAGATATAGAAATACTAATACACCAAGTATGCATTTAGTCAAAACAAGTTTCAGTACAATTTGCAGTCGACCCACGTCACACTCCAGTCACTGCCTGAAGTTCTTGATTAGCTCAAAAATTTAAAGGCCTATGCTGTCCTTCTTACTAATTTTTCAAAGCCATGTAAAGAAATGATCAAATTTCATGCTTTACTGTATTTTTTCTATGAAACAACTCATACATCCATTTGTGAGCAGGTTAAACTCATCATGTTCTTCATTTTGTGTAAGGTATTTATTTGCCCATTATAAATTCCTATTGATAATATATTTTATTTTTTATTGGACGTTAATATTATTTTAGGTCGTCTGTAATTCTGCTTTAAAGATCTAAGCATTGTTTTCCCATATTTTTCCCAATTTTTGCATTTCTGTCACTTTTTGTTTAAGTCTTGCTTTATTACTGTATACTGTATTTTCTGCGTAATGTTAAACCTTCTTCATTTATTTTAAGTTACATCAAAGATGTCTTTTCACCACCTTGTGACTACTTGTTTCTCTTCTTCATTGTTGTTAACCAATCATTTCAACATAGCAAAATTAATACCGCTGCTCTTTATTTGTGTAATACTTTCATATGTTGTACGTCTAAATGGGATATGGTTTAATGATTGAACAATCTTACATAATATAAGAATAAATGCAACTCTTTACGTCAGGTTCACAGAATCAGTTGGAAATGACGACCTGTGTTTTCAATGCAAAATTGATAGTGGCGAAGGAGCAACTGTTGTACTCTGTCCAAAATTCTTTATGTGTGTCTAATAACTTCACATGCTGCTATTATTCGGGCAGTTAATCCTCTTCTGAGATACATATTAAAAAGACAAAGAAAAAAATTAACTACAGGACAGGAACCGAACCAATGACCCTTGGAACTCCAGTTTTCAGTGTTACAGATTTGTTTCATCAGAACAGTTATAGAAACACACCTAGTGTAGGCTACATGATGCAAGAGGGCAGTTAATCACTGTTCAGTGTCGCACAGCACGTGATTTAGTTTGAAATTTGAGAGATATTTGAGGCATTAAATCTTGAGAACGCCAATAATAAGCTACCAAGTATCGATATTTCTATACTCTGGAAGCAGTTTTAAAGATATTCTAATTCAATATTTTCACTCATCTTGTTTAAATACCAACTAATCAGCATCTGATGCCAATTAGGTTTAACACAATTAACTGCATTATGTTTAGCCGCAGACCATGCATTGCCGATTGAACTTGCTTATGTTAATCACCTCTGCAATCACTGAAATTGTTTTGGTATAGTCCATTAACACCATATATACACGTGTATGTGTGTGTGTGTGTGTGTGTGTGTGTGTGTGTGTGTGTGTGTGTGTGTGTGTGTGTGTATACCGTGTCGAGAAGGTATTGCATTCCCCCAAAAATTTAATATCATGATTTTACTGGAAATAAACTAATTAACTAATAAAGTAACTAATTGAAAAAGGAATTAATATAATTTTGAGTCAAACTAGTACATCATGCTCTATATAAAGCTAGTGTTTGCCTAGAACATATTTAACTAGTTTGTATTAGTTCAACTCAAAGTTATATTAATTTTGTGCTTCATTGTATCGCAGATATTACTCATTTAGAAAAAAGGGTATTTTTTTAATAACACATATTGTGTGTGTGTGTATGTGTGTGTGTGTGTGTGTGTGTGTGTGTGTGTGTGTGTGTGTGTGTGTGTGTGTGTGTGTGTGTGTGTGTGTGTGTGTGTGTGTGTGTGTTGTGTTTGTGTTTGTGTGTAGGAACAGTATAACTTAAAAATAATGTGATTTAATTACCAACCTTGGTACTTCAGTTCTGCATTTTCCAAGGATACAACACAAAGTTTTTCAAGAAAATCTCCTTAACCCAAGCACACTTTACATGAAAATACTTTGACTTTTTGATTTTCTCAAAAAGGTCTCTAAAAGCTTTGATGAAAATGCCTTTCATTAAAATGAAAGTTATATTCTCAATTTTCAGGAGATTGCCTTTGAAGTCTTCTTTATTCTGGATGATTTTTAGACTATGGTAAACCATAAGAAGCAGACAAAATCATATTATATAAAAAAATTACAAATATCATTAAAGCATACATTTAATATTAAATAAAATGATTATAGAGATAAGGATTTTCAAGATATTGCTTGTTATTGATGTGAGTGTTGAAACACTTATACTTTGCTCAAATACCATGTGCACCAAAAATCTGCTGTGTTGTAGAACTGCAACGTCCAAAACTGTAGCCTGGAAAGTGCCACATGCAACCACTACTGGACATTCCCTTTCCGCCCATGTGTGTCAGCTTCTTACATATGCCTGTGTGTAGACTGCTACCCAGGGGTAAAGAATCTGTCCCATACAATGCTGTGTTATTATGCCTATATGTTCCTACATATTCTGTACTCACTTTCGGGTACTTCCAGCTATAAACTGGACCCAACATTTGGCACACAGGCCCCATATAGAGAAGAGATGATGCCATCAAACTCTCAAGCGCATTAGCATATACATGTGAGCATAGTGATAGTTCCCTTGCTACAATTTGATTATCACTTAGCCTACTGAATAGCCTTAATTCCTATAAGTCAAAATTAAATAAAGCTATTTCTATAAACATGTATCTTGATCATTATGAAGTAGAAGTATAACAGCTTTTATGAAGAATTTTCCAAAAATAAGAAGAGAAAGCCATGTGAGTGTACATACATACATACACAATTTTTTCCTCATCACTTCATAAGCAACACTTTTATTTTTTGTATGTTTGTATTCTTACATAACATATTTTTATTATTTTTAAAATCATTATTTATTCATGTTTAGAAAGGATATGGACTAATCTTATTAAGGTCTCAAAATCTTAGGTCAATTCAATATTTACATTTATGTCCAATTTTTATAAAAAGTATTTCGAATGCAAAATGTGAGTAAGGCAAATTAAATTTGAAGTAATCAAGTTACAGGTTTGAATTTATATTATTTAGCTTTTATTAAACTCGTGGTTAAAAGAACTACCATTAATGAGGATGATAATCCATTTATAACTCCGTCTCATTAATCTAGATGTATATCTGAC
>CM060952.1:67553038-67563038 GCA_030765055.1 Mantis religiosa
TAGTAGCACCATGGCAGCTGGTGCCACACTGGCGCCATGGTGCTATAGCTACCATGACATGTATCCAAAACCTTAGCTTATACATGGCTAGTGTGAAGGAATGATTAATTTCCAACAATTACTTAAATAATAAGAGTTTAACAATGAAGCCTGGGATTCAAGTACTTACAATAGTAAGTCACCACAAACGGTGTATTTCAAATATGAGAGCTCCTTGTGGTCTACCGGGGAAATATACAAGTCAATTGGAGAATTGAATGTTATGACAACACATTGGCCTGGTAGCTCAATGGGTAAGAGCAACTGGACTGAGACCAGGGGATCTGTGGTTCAAACCCTAGCCATGGCATTGAATTTTTCAGTTTGACTCTATCTATCCAAAACTTTGGCCTATATATGGCTAGTGTGAAGAAATGATTAATGTTCATCAATTAACTTACATCATTCAAATATTCTCAGTGTCGTGCAAGGAGCATGGAATTTCAAAGCCATCACACAGCAATCTACTTTTATAAATTTGACCATCAGTTAAGACTTATTCTTACAACAAATGTTTAAATGTAAAATGAAAGTTCATCTTGATTAACCAAAAGTAGATAGCTGAGAGAGCTTTTGTAGCAATGGTTTGTAGAAGAGTAAATAGAGAAAATAATATGAATACAGCTTGTCATATGGCTGCTGCCCCGTTGAATATTTAAATTCTGTTTGCAAGTTATAATTACAATAATCACATAACTTTGTCACAGAAGGTGATAGAAATTAAGTCCTTTTGCTGTCATGCATGTCTCACACCTACAAAGAAAATTTCTGTTGACATACATTAGCTCTTCTTCCGAAATTGCAGTAATTTCTCTTCTGATACTGTCTTTAATTTCATCCAAAGTATGCGGGTTGTTCCGTTACACTTTACTTTTTAAGTTTTCCATAAATAAAAATTAGATACCACCAGGTCTCTGGATCACAGTGATGACCCTATCTTCAAAAACTTCCCTAATTAATTGCAATGATAGATCAGCTCTGTGTGCTATAGCAGAGTCTTGTTGAAAATATGTCTGTGTTCACTCAATGTCACACAAATATTCCAGGAATGGTTTGATTATTGCATTCCTGGACATCTGTGCATTAATTGTTTCCTCAAAGAATATAGGCCCCATAATTCGGTATGCATTCACAGCATATCAAACACCAATTAGCAGATGTGTCATAAATACGACTCATCTAAAAATTAATAATTTTTCGCTTCACTGTGGTGTTCAAATACAGTTAAATCTCGACGAAAGTGAAGCAGATGTGTAATAAATACGACTCATCTAAAAATTAATAGCCAATTTTCTAGTCATGCAATAGCATTTCCTGCACAATATTTGTTTTTTCTGCACTCCAATATCTCTTGTTTTGTGATGATACATGAACATGTAATGAAAACGATACTTTGTCTGTGAAAAAAGTTAACTTTGGGTCCATAGAGCCATCACTAACTACCCACCACTCAATTGCAGAAATTGAATCTACTCACGTATCACATGGTTGCAGTTTCTGAACTACAGTTATCTTTTATGGTTTTAATTTCAAAAGTTGAGTAGTTTTCCAAGCAGAGAATTGTGAAGCATCTGTTTCCTGTGATGAACTACTCAGAGATTTTCTGGAGCTACATTCTAACTTTTGTCGTATCTCTTCAAGTTTTTCCTGTGTTTGCACATGGCAAATTCTTTTGTGTTTCCTATCAAGAAGAGAACCAGTTTCACTGAATCTCTTTACAAGTTTATGAACTGTTTCTCTGTGAGGTGCAGAAATACCAGGAAATTGGTCTACAAATAGCCATGTCACTTCTCTACAAGACCTTGTTTGCATGTAGGAATCATGCATGAATCTGCAGTGTGCTAAAGTATACACACTTTTTGGCATTATAACAGAACTAATTACAATTTGATCACCTAGAGCGCAACAGGAACCCACACTAGCAATGGCAGAACATGCACTAAAGGGGAGAAAGGCAGGTGCCAGACACAGTGAGAAGCACTGTATACATGCAGCTACCTCCTGCTAGCCAGCTGGCCATCAGTGAAAAATAAAACACTGTATAAGAAAGCTGTATAAAAGTTTCTTTCTCATACTGCAATTAAATGTAGAAGAATATAAGTAAAGCTCAAATTCTAAAGAGATTCCAGGAAAGGAAGTTCTAAATATTATAATATGAACGATACATCCTCAAACGTTCCAACAAACATTTGTATCTGTACAGCAGAAAGGGTCACTGTACAAATCAATATGTTTATGTTATCATGAAATATGCTATGATTTTCAGGGTATCATCAACTAGAGAACAAACTGCTAAGATTTTGTCTGGAATATTCTTATCTTGAAAGCATTTGGCAGAAAGACATGGAAGGCACATGTAGAACGAGAACCTTCTCTTGATAACTCTGAGTTTAATGTAGTTTTTCTTACAAAGCAGTTTTAAGTTAAGTATAGTTAAAAAGATGTCACTACTATGCACATGAATGACACAATTCAAATATTACTCGTACTTTGACAAATACATCATGCCATCTACCAATAACACGGAGAAGGAGGAAAGCACTACAATTTGCACCAGTCGAGACTCAGCTTTGATGGGAGCAGCAGCTCCTGAAATATGTCCTGTGAAAAAAAAAAAAAAAAAAAATATGAGTGAAGCAATGTGTTGAAGCAATATCTTCTCAATTCACTTTTATTATATTTTATATTATATTTTACTTGTACTTACATTCACAACAATTATAAATTGAGAGATTATAGCTCACTCAATTATTTAAGGTTCATATATGCCACAAACACAAATTATTACCAATACTACCTTATTATATTAAATAATTCTGATAAAAATTAGTTAATCTTATATGGTCATTATTTATTTGTTAGGCTAAGCAGAAAAGAGAAAATTTTTGCAAAATGATTTTCATTAATGAATCGTAGAAGTTTGAAAAATAAGATGTATATGCCATCTGTTACTTCTATTCTTAATCTTATCAACTTCTAATCAACTTATTTTTTTTATTTTTATACTTATATTATTTGTATTGTTCTAAATATTTGTATTGACGTATCCAATGTCATTGTATTGACTTAACGGATGAATAAAACTACTACTACTACTAATCACATACATAAGCAGTGTCAACGGCATAGTGCACTGATCTGTGTTACATGCTGTTGCAGGCTAACATGCTAAAGTGAACAGAGGTGGTCAAGGACAAGGGTGGACAAAATTGATGTTGCTATCTACACACATTGGTGTCAACACAATGCATCCAATTACTAGACTATGTGTTTTTGCTAGCTACCAGTAATGGAGTATTCTTACGTATGCATAGTAGTGAAAACGACCAACATTGGACAAGACTTAATATTATGTATGAATATGTTTAATAACTGGAAATAGATTATGCTATCACAGAACAGAAATTCTAAGTTTTCTGTATAACATAACAAACCTTCTAATAACTCTTTTTTTTGTTCCATTTGTGCCCCACAAAGGTCATATGGCAGCCATTCTCCTTTGGAATACATTGCCTATTGGCAATGGTGTTGACTCGTATATGTTGGGTTTCTGGTACTTTAGATTTTTAATCATTAGATCAGGCACACATTTGCACTCTCATTCATACTTCCAGACTTTCGGGAAGATGTGGAATCATCTTGTTTGGAGAAAAATCCCCAGCCCCAGTCGGTAATCAAACCCAGGACCCCTCGCACAGCAGGCAGGTTCTCTACCAACTGAGCTACAGGGCCAGCCTCTAGTAACTTTATCAAGTCAGCTTATATACTTATTATTAAAACACTAAGTTACAGATCAATTTGGTTGTAATAGAAATAATATTATAGTAGAGTAAGTCTCAAGCTGCAGTGCAGAATGCTTTTTCCTCACCAATTTCAACCAATTGAGGTTTAGTTCCCTCAAAACTTGAAATCACCTTCTGAAGTCTATTTGGAGATCTTTTAAAATATTGTAGTGTGTATCAGAGTAAATTACTGTACTGGAAATGAAAGAAGCTGTTGTGACAGTTAAAATGTCTACAATGATAACTTCATCTTCAAATTTTTAACAATATCTTGTTAGTTCTCTTTTATACACTCCTTCCTAAACCTAGACCCACTTCCTATCTATAGCTACATGCTCTGAATGCTCTATCTGGAGCACATATGTTATTGGTGATATCTCTGACATACATGATCATGATAAGAAAGACATTTGCTTTATTGCAGGCTAAACAGAAATATATATTGTGTTAATTTTAATTTTAATGTCTTAATTTATGTAATAATACTCTTTGTGCTTTAGTTAACGTAATGCAAAGTAAAGTTTTATTATGATTTTTTTGTGAATGACCAGAGAGGTTCACTTTAAGCCAAAAGGGTTCTGTATAGAACTTGTTACTCTCATTTAAGTATGTATTTATCTCATACATGACTGTAAAATGAGTCATACAGTTACTGTTACAAATAATCAATATCTGCCTATTTTAATTTCATTTTTTCTTCTGTGATAATAATTGTCCTTTCATTTTAGTTGTGTCATAGTACTAAGTTGGTTTCAACTTTAGGTAGGCACCTTTCTTTACCACTATTGAGGTAAATAGGTATTGCCTAAATGTAAAGAAAGTAAAAATAAAGCAAATAAATTTTGTATGTTCCTAGAGAAATGCTTATTTTCTTCATATTAATTATGAGATGAAATAATGCATATAGTATTAATGGCAAATAGTTTGTGTATCAAAGACATTAAACTTGAAATAAAGAGCATAATGAGGCTTGAAACCATTAACATAAAGAATTATAATTTCTTAGACTCAGCATCACCAGAGATTTCATTAAATATATCTTCTTTTCCTTTTAGTATAGGAGGTATGGCAAAAGCAAGAGATAATCTACTCAAAGAACGGGAACGCCTCATTAGTGAAATCAATAGCTTGAAAGATCAACTAGCCAAAGTTACAAGTGTCAAAGAAACCTTAGAGAAATACAATGCTGCTGCAGATCTTCGGATAAGTGAATTAACCCAGAATGTGGAGGTAAGGTAAACATCTGCTTAACTTAAAATTAAAACTGCTATGGTGGACATCATGAAAGTGATTTGCACTAACAGATTAAATCAATTATTGATTCTGAATCAAAATAATTAATATAGTGTCAAAAATTGACTTAATAATAATGTACAACATGAACAGTTTCAGCTTAGCTTGTTATAAAGTGACCATATACATTTACCCTGAACATATCCTGGTGCTTTTTAAATTATGTTCAAATGTCCGAATAATGACTATTTTCCTCCAATGTTTTAGAGTAACAAAGGTAATGTAAATTGTGAGAGGACAATTCATAATCAGAATGAGAATGATTTAACTATACTGCAGTCCATACATTTGTATGCTACCAACATTCAGACTGCACCCATACATTGTCTCAATTTTTGGTGTTTAATTCAGTTCAATGAACGTGTTCATAGTGTCAAGAATGTAACAGAAGCTTCTCCTTTTATAGATTTGAACATTGATCATTGATGATGCCAGATGTTTAATAAAATTTACAGAAAGAATTTTCTTTCCCCACAAAGTGGGATTTGTGGTGGAAAACATGGCACTGGGGTGGGTTTCCTCTGGATCCTCCAGTTTCCCCCACCATCATCCACCAATTGTTCCATCAATCATTCATCTCAGGCATTGGGCCGACCACTCAACCCTGATTTCATCTCAGGTCAGATGTTTCGGCTCTCTCACTCTGAGGGAACCCAAGCACCTCCTAACATCAACATTGACAAGGAAGGGAGAAAAAATATTTATTTCCTGGAAAAAGAGATACAATGTTTTGTAACTTCTACAATTGTGACCTCCACAGTGTGCATAAGAAGAAAAGTTATATTTTGGCACACCTAAAAGAGTTGAACATTGTAACCGAGTGACTGCTAGCAGTGCTACTAAAATAAAAGTGACACTCTTTTCCCCTAGTAGTCAGTGCAAAGAAAATTCAGCTGCAAAAGAGGGTACATATCATTCTCTTGCTCATAGTCATATCTTCAAAGCTCCAGACTCTAACCTGTTCATCACAAATGATTATTTTGCACATACAAAATCACAGGCTATTGTTACAGGTGTGCTGAAGTCTTTAGCAGTATGTGAGGATTTAAACATTTTCACTTCTACAGATACTTCACACAGTGTTAACAGAAAGTTAATATGGATTATTTTCATATATTAAATGGACTGAAATTCAAATTAGTTGAGTTTTCAGTGCTCAGTGTTGAAATGTCATATATTATTTCAACTAAATAAATTTCACAGTAAAGGAGGGCTTTTCTAATACAGTAATGGCATTTTCTGCCCATGATACTAATATGAATTTTGAAGGAGCAAAGATGCGGGTACTAATAATGTTTATGGCAAACTGAAATCCAAATTGACAAAGATGTAATAGGATTTGTGTGTGTAGCTCATACATTAAACCACTATATTCACAAATCCATGGATTTGATTTTTTACAATTGACATAGGATTAATTATTTAAAATCTTAGGTAATTTTTTTATATTTATACAGTGCATGCTACTAATGTAAATAGTTCTGCTCACTTTTAAATTAGCAATGCACAAACTCTTGAGTTTTACAAATACAAGGTAGATAAATCCTCTTCCAGCTTTGTTGCAAATATAAGAAATTTATGAGACTAAAACCTTATTTTATGTTATGTGAAAATATTCCAAGAATGTTGTATTCATCTTTTGAGAATAACTTCAGTGAAATAAACTTCTGGTTCATTAATAATCAGGCTTTGCTTCCTGAAACAATTACAAATATAGAATGTACCATGGCCAAGTGATTAGATCGCTCAACTCTCACCAAAGTGACCCGGGTTCAATCCAGGCAAATGCAAAGTGAGATTTGTGGTGGACAAAACAGCGCTGGAGTGGGTTTTCTCTGGGATCTCTGGTTTCCACCACCATCATTCCATCATCACCTATTAAACATTTCACTCTCATACTGTCATCCACTTCTCTCACCCTCACACCAGGCATCAGGCTGATCACCCATCCTGGTTCTCTATCAGATCCAATGCTTCAGTTCCTTAGACCCAACCTTAAGGGATAGAGGAACGAGAATCACCTAACACTGCGATATAATAAGGATAAGGTAAAGAAGAAGAAGAAGAAGAAGAAGAAGAAGAAGAAGAAGAAGAAGAAGAAGAAGAAGAAGAAGAAGAAGAAGAAGAAGAAGAAGAAGAAGAAGAAGAAGAAGAAGAAGAAGAAGAAGAAGAAGAAGAAGAAGAAGAAGAAGAAGAAGAAGAAGAAGAAGAAGAAGAAGAAGAAGAAGAAGAAGAGCAACAAAACCAACAAATATGACATCTACTCACTCTGTGTTTGAGCTAAAGGAAATAAAAAGACAATTCTAAAGAGAGACTGAGAAGCTATTTTCTTCCATTGGAAGCAGGTAGACTTTTTTTTTAAAAAAAAAAAAAATAGAATATTCTAATCCAGCAAGGATAAATTTCAAGAAGCAAGTTAAAACATTTCTTACCAGAGTTTTAAAGTATTTGGAGTGTTTGGTAGACCAGAACTGTTATATTAAATATTTTCAATGGCCATACTTAATGAAAGATGTACAAAAGAATGAAACTGAAGAAAGTTTCAAAATTGTCTGTGATGCTATTAAAAGGAAAACAATTGAGGCGCTCAGAATAATAATCACATATTCCAACCAACATGAAATTTTGAGATAGAACTATTTCTATGCACAGCTGCCAACTACCTTTCATGTGATGAAGTATCAATCGAATTGGGATATGCCAATTCTCTCATTTTCCACCTTTAAAATTTGTCCATAGTGAAAATGAACACGTTCTCAGTGTAAAAATGGCATATCCCAACTATGAGTGTTTTAATTTATGACCCCTTCATAGCATTGTAGTGAATGGTAGTGAATACAATAGCCAGAGATCTGTGGTTCAAATCCAATCTAAGGCATTGCATTTTTCAGTCTGGCTCAACCTATCTAAACCATAGCCTACACACAGTTAGTGTGGAAGTACAATTAATTTCCATCAATTAGCCTAATAATAGTGGTTTAACTATGAAGTCTGGGACTTTAGTCTTACAATAGTAAGTCACCACAAAACGGCTTGTATCTCATTGTATATGAACACCTAGTGGTTTATCAGAAAAAATGCGAGTCAGTTGGAGAATTTAACATCATGCTGACATGTTGGCCATAGTAACTCAATGCTTCAGAGCAACTGGATGGAGAAGGGAGATCTGTTGTTCAAATTCTGGCTGTGGCATTGAATATCTATACAGAAGGCTAATCTTACTACATATAAAAAAGTATGTTCATACCAAAAGAACAGTTTTTTTCAGTTAAGACAAAAATAACAACTCATTGGCGGAAGCAGATCCATCTTCTTTACAGTAACAGCTATTAAAAATTGTTGGACAGTGACCACTAATATTTCTTTTTAAGTATTGCCTATATTTTTGGTGTGCAAGCACGCATCCATGCATGTGTGTTTGTGTGTGCATGCATGCACATGAATGCATGTATAGCAATATCTGAGAGACAGGTGTCCAGTAAGAAGTTATGAAATTATCATTACCTTATTCTTTCTTACCTTTAGGAAAATACCCTGAAACTGAATAAAAATTAAAATCAGCGTAGAGACTGGAGATTAAAAGTAAATTTGAAGTATTATTTTGAATACTTAAGAAAATACTTTCTTATTAATTCTACTATGTGTACACTAATTCTCAAATGCAGCTTTTGGAAATGTCAATCCTTTATGAGTAACATCAGGAAAGCGAAACTGTAAAGTTCATTTTAGTAGCAATAAGATACATGATTGTTATTTTGTTGTGATTGGAGAGCATTATATTACTTTCAAATATATTGCTGGAAAGCAAGCTTCACTGACTTTAATTTAGTAACAAAGTTATTCAACAGTATGCAATACCTGAGAAAACAAAACAAATACAGGTGTAAATACTGAGTGAATGTACCTTTGAATGAATGAATGAACCATTATATCTGTTTTAGATCATTTGCAATATTTCAGCAATAGTTGTCTACCTTATCCTATGTACAAATTGTAGTACAGCTAATAAATCCTTTCATGGAAGTGTTGAAAACAGTGTTGTATAAATTAAATTAATTGGGAGTCGATTAATAACACAAAAGAACACTCACTTTTAAATTTCCCCGGAACCAGTTTCTGAGGCCTTCCCTCTATCTTCAGCCGGACATTGACTTGTTCTCATTGGCGTAGCTGGCAATATTTTGTCATCGGTCTCCTCTGGTGGCGGTTCGAGGAACTTGCTGAACAAATCTTTCTGGGGGATGTCGAAATTGAATACTTTGTTCCTATTTTTTGAAATAAAGATTTGTTCCCATGTGGACAGTTCTTCTTTTCCTGTTGTATGTTTTAGTAATTTTGGTTCTGGAATTATGTTGTGGTTTTTTTCCCAAAAATGCGTGGCAACTGCTGATTTTTCTAATTGTTTGTATTTTATGTTCCTAAAGTGTTCCTTTACTCTTGTTTCTAAATTTCTTTTGGTTTTTCCAATATAAATTTGACTACAGTCACAGCATTCAATTTGATATATACCAGATTTTTTGTTAGATGGAATGGCATCTTTGATGTTTGAGCAAATTAGGTTTTTTAAGGAGTAATGGTACAAAAAAGTCTTCAAAAAACAAAACATTCAACTAGCTCCAGTGAACCATTACTCCTTAAAAAACCTAATTTGCTCAAACATCAAAGATGCCATTCCATCTAACAAAAAATCTGGTATATATCAAATTGAATGCTGTGACTGTAGTCAAATTTATATTGGAAAAACCAAAAGAAACTTAGAAACAAGAGCAAAGGAACACTTTAGGAACATAAAATACAAACAATTAGAAAAATCAGCAGTTGCCACGCATTTTTGGGAAAAAAACCACAACATAATTCCAGAACCAAAATTACTAAAACATACAACA
>CM060952.1:67568038-67635538 GCA_030765055.1 Mantis religiosa
CTGTAGAAGCTATTGGCAGTTTAATGTTGTGGCCAATGTTGTGATTTTCTGTCCAAAAATGGTGTGAAACAGCAGATTTTTCTGTTTGTTTCAACTTAAACAACTTAAACTGTTAAAATCTTTAAGTACACCCATAGAATTGGATATTTGGGGAAAAATATTCATGATAAAGTTATAAATTTTGAAATCCCAGCATTAAATGAAGTATTAAAACTTAGTGTCCCTAACACCAGATGGCAGGGTGATCGGAGCTCCATAGTAGTGGAAGTCACCAAACAGCTGAGGATGAGATTGAATGATCTTGAAAACGTTTCAATTATACAACAACAAGTAAGTGAAGTTTGAGTGTAAACATAGTGACTCATAAATCAAACTCAAAAATTATTCCTTGTTCTAGTGTTGTGTATATGAATTTCAGAATTTGTTTTGAATAAACTTAGGCTTGCTTTCATATGTACAAGAGTTTCATATATGTATATACTTGGCAGTGGTAAGATACCTAATTTACTGAAGTATGGCTTACAACTAGTTGTGCTTGAGAGATCCGCTGTGATTTTAATTATTTTCTTTTGGTTTATGATTATGCTTATCAGGCATAGCTCCATGTCAGTATACTTACTGACATACTTATGAACTTTATTTTGGTTGAAAAGTTGCGGACTAAACAAGGGTTTGGGCCCCACAAGTCTGTTGTTTATCATATTCTAGGCTTCTCACTGCATGGAAGAATGGCACACGCCACATGCCATTTGCGATTCCAATGATTTGGAGGGAAGCCAAACATCACTCCTCTGAATATTGCTTCTGTTTAATGAACATTAAAGGGATTATGTCTAAACTGAAACATAGAATACTGTTATAAAAATTATTTGTGGTTGGTTTATTGACACTCGTCACTTACTTTTTCATATATTTATGAGAGACTAGTTTCAAAGGCCCTGGCCTCCATTTTCAATCTCTTCCCAACTGGCAACTGTTGTTATCTGCTCTCTCTGGTGGTGGAACTATGAACTTTTTTGTCAAATTTTCTGCTGGCGGGATTTCAAAGTTCATTACGCGATCCTTATTTTTCCAGATGAATATGTTCTCCCATGTTGTCAATCTATTTTGGTTTATCACTCCTTTTAATAATTTTGGATTTGGATCAATGTCATGGTTTTCATTCCAAAAATGAAATGCTACTGCTGACTTGTCTTCTTGTTTCAATCTGATGTTTCTAAAGTGTTCTTTGACTCTGGTTTTTAAATTTCTTTTTGTTTGACCTATGTAGCATTTTTCACAATTCTTGCAATTTATTTGGTATATTCCAGATTTGTTACCTGAAGGAATTTCATCTTTTGTTTTTGAATTTAGTAATTTTAAAATTGAGTATCTATTAGTAGGTCCCAAGATGATATTTTGTTCCTTGAATATCTTTTTAAATTTATTAAATGTTTTTGGATGATATGTGAATGAACTGAATATGCTGTTGCTTTCTTTTTCTTTAATAAATGTGGTTGCTTCCTTAATGGTTTTCTTTAGTTTAGATTTTCTAATTTTCTTCAACACCAAACTTTTGTTGTATCTGTTTTCTTCCGCTATGTGTATTATTGCTTTTTGTTCCTTGAAATATTCTTCTTTTTCCATAGGTATGTTGACTAGTCTGTGTGTAAGGCTGTTTATTATTGCATGTTTATGTGTAATTGGGTTGTGGCTATTATTTTTTATATAATTTTCTGAATGTGTTGGCTTCCTGTAAATTCCAAATTCTCATAAATATATGAAAAAGTAAGTGACGAGTGTCAATAAACCAACCACAAATAATTTTTATATTAATTTTGACGTCACTGTTACTAAATTCCTCCAAACACACAGATAGAATACTGTACCCTAAGTTTCAATCTGCAATGAGACCAGGTTCACCAGTTTCACAATACCAAAACCTCTAGACCATATGACAAAAAATGAAGAGGGCTCAGATTCTGATGGAATTAAGGAAGAAAATGCAACAGATTTTGGTGATTCAACTTTTGCACTAAGCTGTTTATCTGAACCTCGTTTAATGTCTCAAGAAGATCTTAACAATTTCATACAAGGTTTAAAGTTATCCAAAAAGCAGTCTGAAATGCTTGTTTACCAGCTGAAAGCAAGGAATCTTCTTCAACAGAATACAAAGATATGTAGATATTGCAATTGTCATTCTCAATTTAAAGGATGGCTAAAGAAAATGGCTTAGTGTTTTGTAATGCCATTTTTCTCTTATGGAGATATTTGGTAATTAACATAACCCAGCAGAATGGTGCTTGTTCATTGATGCCTCTAAAATTAGTTTAAAAGGAGTGATTCTGCATAATGGCAATAAGTCCCCATCAGCACTTGTGGCTACTCAGACAGTATGAAAGAAATATATGAAAACTTCAAATTGGCAAAACTTTAATATGCTATGTATGAATGGAATATTTGTGCTAATTTGAAGCTTATCACCTTGGTTACAAAAAGAACTGTTGTTCTTCATGACACTGGGATAATAGGACCGAAAGAAAAAACATTACTTTAGAAAAGAATGACCTAAACATGACAGAAAAATGTGAAGCATGATATATTGTGTAATCCTAAAAATGTGTATCACTTCCAACACATATTAAACTAGGATTAATGAAGGATTTTGTTAAAGCCATGGACAATAAATTTGGCTTTTGCTGCTTAAAGCAGAAATTTCCTAAACTTAGTGAAGCAAAAATTAAAGAAGGAATATTTATGGATCAACAAATATGGTATGATCACTATTGCATTATGAAAAGTTTTAGGAACTATTAAGTCCACTGTAGAGAGCAGCTTGGGGAACATTCAAAACAGTTACTTACAGTTTTTTGGAAAACTGAAAAGCGGTAAATTACTGTGATATTTATTAATTTTTAGATGAGTCATATTTATTACACATCTGCTTCACTTTCGTACCTATTTTGAGGACATGTTTCGCAAATCATCGTTTGCATCTTCGGCTCTTATGTGACTAAAGCTTGATAAGAGCATAAGAGCCGAAGATGCAAACGATGATTTGCGAAACATGTCCTCAAAATAGGTACGAAAGTGAAGCAGATGTGTAATAAATACAACTCATCTAAAAATTAATAATTATTTCGCTTCAATGTGGTGTTCCAATACAGTTAAATCTCGATATACTGTGATATTGTTAATGATGGGTTACAATATGTTCTTAAAAGTACACTCCCTGCACTTGCACCATCTGGTGCAGTGAGCACTGAACATGGACAACAGTTTCATCAAAGCAAATGGAATCCTACTATACTGGCCAATTATTGTCGGACCATCAAGAGGGATGCTCCACAGGCCAAATATAATAGAAAATCATAATTTCTTACTTTCTAGCTGAATCAGAGCATTTGAATATTTTGTAGTCAACATCATCATATTCTAGGCTTCTCACTGCATGGAAGAATGGCACATACCACATGCCATTTGCGATTCCAATTATTTGGAGGGAAGCCAAACATCACTTCTCTGACTATTATTTCTGTTTAATGAACATTAGATTATAGCATTTTAAATTAGAAATGTCTGCCTTTCGAAGACATTGTGTGATGGAGAAAAAGCAAAATCATATTTGAATTCAGGAGAAAAATACTTTCAAATAACATGTTTTACTTTTTGGGACAGAGAAACATTTATTTTTTGTTCTTGAATGCTTCATTAAAACCAGTTTGGCATATAGAATCTGCTAAGATAGTATTTCTATCTGAAAGCAAATGAACTTTTTTCTCCAAAACTACCTCAGACTGTCATAATGAGTTGACGGCTGATTCATTTAAGGAATGGTTTCTGAACAGATTCCTAAATTATTTAGATGAGGGTGGGCATTAATATGATGAATAATGCCCTCAGCAGAAAGTATCAAATTATTGAATAGTTTCAAAAAAGGGATTTGGATTTTCAGCAACAGAAACTAAACGTGAGTTACTGCAACAAGTACTTCCATTCAAGTATAGGGAAAAAGTGTATCAGCTGGATCAACTGAAATGGGACATGAAGTAATCTGCCAGTATGGTCCAAATGTGTTAATGTGGATCCATATACATTGAGGGATAAATTAGATATGAAAAAAAGCTAGTAGAAAGCAATTTTTGGAAACAGATAGGCTATGAGTATGTTTTGGCACTTATTATTATAAATTTCCAAGACTCAGACAATGAAGACAGTGAAAAGGACTAATTGACCATTGACATAAGTTGTGGTAGTGACACAAATGGGCCACTTATAGTTCCATTAGATTAAAAATCAAAAACAAAACAGCTAATTCATAAGCTATAAATATATAGTATTAAGAAATGTAAATATTTATGCTTCAAATTTTAATTTGAACTGAATTATTATATAACTTAAGAAACTTTCATTTGGGTTCCCTTATGTGCAGCATCAGGTAGAGGATAGTGTGTGAGAGAGAAGGAAATAAGAAAGGATTGGGGATAACAAAGGGGCAACACTGAGCACACAAACACATCTCATTTGCTGCAGACCAGAACTCCTCCTATTTGAAAGAAATAATAGTTTTATTCCTTAGTAATTTTAGTAGATATTGCTTTCAAAATAATTGCCATTCTTTAACAAAATCTGGATCTCTTTCACAGAAGTTTCAGTTCTGATTTTAACATCCTTCTAATCGATATAGATATATTGAAGTAGTAAAAATGTTTGAGGCACATTCCATTGGAAACTGAAGAGTACAATTACGTAGAAAATGAAGCTAGCTACAGTGAAGCAAATAAATATTACACAAATATAAATATTTGACACTAAGGCTCCACTTATCTTAAGAAATTGGTGTTAATACTTCTTTCTAATGGAAAGAATATTTAAACCGAAGACAGAAGTGTCACTGAAAGTTTTTATTTCTTTATTTATATTTTTAATCTTTAATTTATTGTCCAAGAGATTACAAACATCGATTGCACAATAAACTTTTATAATGAACACCTCTATACAAATGTATCAGTTATTGCTCTTCCCTATATTTAAAATGTTCTAGAATATAAAATACATTTACCATTAAATATCTCTTTACTACATTTATGATTAATTCACAAGTTTCCTTAACTCTTGTTTCATGAAGTAATTTATTATAAAGATAACATCTTACTATGTGATGAGACTTAATTTAGAATTGGAATAATAATATATTAGTTTTGGTGAAACAGCATAATATGAATTTCAGATTTAATTCAGAGAAAAGTTAACTAAGTAGATATTTGATATTATATTACAAGAATTTATAACCAGAGTTATATATCACATTGATCTTACCAGTTTAAGAGTAGCAGACATTCGCAGAATGTACATAGGTAATCATTAAGTCGTAGTGTATGTGGCTAATTTGACCTAACCTATGATAAGCTCACAATTTATAAATCTTTAGTTTATTAAAATAATTTCAACATCCTGTATAGCACTATTGAGTAGCGACTTTCAAATAAGAAATAATGTAAGGACACCAATAGCTATAATTATAATTTAAAGAATTCATTTGGTGGAGTGCAGAAGATTTTTGATAGTTACTTATCAGTAAAATTAAACTAATATGTTTTTCTTGCAGAGCACTGTGGAACACCAACAGAAGGATGCAGAGATTCTGCTGAATAAAGTAACAAAGTTTCAAACAGATCAAGAGACACTGTTAGAATCATTAAGGAAGTCACAATTAGACATTTTAAGCAAATCAGCTGAAATAAAGGTATATATTATTTTAAGTGCAATCAGATTGTAACAAGCAATCCAAACTTAAAAATTTGGCAAGATTTTACACAATTATTTCATTAAAATAATTCTTAATAAAACACTTGTAGATTTTTTTTCTCAGCATGTCTAGGGAAAAATATGACAATGCAAAAATGAGAAAAAGGCTACAAATGCTTTATTAATTAATTTGGACATCACTGGTAATGAATTCCTCCAAACATCATTTAAAAGTCAATCTACTTTGAATGACTTATTCTACCTTCCTTTTTCTCTCCTTACTTTCTCCTTATCCTTTTTTTTTTTTTTAATAATTTTTGCTTCAAATAATGTTTGTTCAGAAGTACAAATCGGGTCATGCCATGGCTGAGTGATTAGACTGCTCAACTCTCAGCAAGGTGGCCCAAGTTCGATTCCAGGTGACTGCAAAGTGAGATTTGTGGGGGACAACATGGTGCTAGGACAGTTTTTCTCCGGGTCCTCTGGTTTCCCCTGTCAGCATTCCACCAATTGCTCTATCATCATCTTTTCTATGATTCACCTCGCTCTCATATATATCATCCACTTCCTTCACCTTCACACCAGGCATTGGGCTAATCAGCTATCCTGGTTCTCTATTGGATCCAATGCTTCGGTTCCTCAGGCCTAACCTTAAAAAGGGATAGAGGAACAAGAATCCCCTAACACCACGAAAGAGGTGCAACTAGGGAAGTTGCAAGAAGTAAAAAGAAGAAGAACAAGAACAAGAAAAGTAAAATCTAGAATGCTCAGGGATAAAGCATGGTATGAAGTTTATGGAAGTGCTGTCTGCATACAGGCAAAAAGTTCAGTAAGCAGCTTCCAAAAGCATCATGCTGTGCTTTGGTACTGACAATGCTGTGGCCTACATGGAATCTATAATTATTCTTAATTCCTTATTTGTACTGACACCATCATATTGTTATATTCCATGGCCACAAAAAAATAATAATACAACTTCTAATAACATAAAAGTATACTGCAAAAAGAGGACATTTTGTTTTAAAATTAGAAGTACAACTTTAAGTGGATTTATATTATACTCTTGTATTACCACACTACTGTGTTCCTTTTGTTTGTGCTAGAAGTTTGTAAGAAGTATGATATAAAATCAGTATTTTAAATATAAGGTTATCAACCAGCAATGTCTGCATTAGGTTTAAATAACACATAAATTCAAGTATGCTTTGTTAATTTTAGATAACCTGTAATTTTATAGTATAAATAGCTATGTAACTAAATTTAGTTCTGAGACATGATCTTATTAGTTTTCATGCACTGTATTGGCTATCAAATAAGTAGAAAGCAGTTATAAAATTACTTGATTACTGGCATCATGCATACTAAAAAGAAAGTATGATGTGTTGCACTCACAATATTTTCTCTACTCTTGTACAAACTATTCTTACAAATAATGAAAAAAAAAAAAAAAACGCTCCTCTATCTACTTCATGTTAACAGAGAAATTTAAATTGCAGAAATTTAAATTATCTTAATTTGAAGAAATTATCTTAATGTCAATTTTCTTATAGGTGCAAGGGGCAGTCGGAATAAATTAAGCTTTAAATGATAGTCAAATCCTTTAAGAGTTGGTCACTATGTGATGCCTTTGGAAACTCCATTCCTTTTGTATGAAAAAGAGAAAAAAGTGTGAATAATATGTTCCTATTTGAGGAAAAAATAAGCATTAGAAATTTCAAACAAATAACAAGGAATGTCTTGATATTGGTTGACCTTTACAAAAAATGTAGGAATACAACATAAATTATATTCCGTTGTTTAAGGACTATGATACAATGAAGCACAAAATTAATACAATTTTGAGTCGAACTAATACTCAATGCTCCATTTATTGCTAGTATTTACCTAGAACGCGTTTTGTTAGGATCTTCCTAACGAAACGCGTTCTAGGTAAATACTAGCAATAAATGGAGCACTGAGTATTAGTTCGACTCAAAATTGTATAAATTATATACTTTAATGAGAAGTACATTTTACTGTTCATCTCTTATAGTTCACTAGTTATGCAAATGTGGCCCAGAATGAAAAGAACTTCTGAGGGAATTGCTAAAAAGCTCAAGCTTTTCACTCTAATTGTCATGAAAATATCTAAAATATATGAAATTTTAATTTGCACTTGTAAGAGCCATTTTTGATAAAACAAAAAATGTCAGTTAATTTTCCATGTTAAGGGTAGTATGGTGTGGAGGGATTTTCTTGAAATTACTTGGAAATTCCTGAACTTAAATACCAAGTTTGGTAATTAATAGGTAAACTTTTCATTTAGCAGTTATATTACTCTTCTGCAGTATGATATATTATGTTCGTATACATTTTTTTTAAATTATTATGTTATCTATTTCTTATAATCACATATTCTTTTGTATATTTTTTATCTGTTACTATGTTAATGTTATTCTTTATATTGTGCTTGACATGCCCATTTTCTTGTACAAGATATAAAAGATGAGTAAAGATGAATATGAATATAGTTACAAACACAAAGAGCTTATTCTAAAAATACTTATTTGAAAGTCAGTCTAGTTAAAACTTGCTATCAAATTTTTTAGTAGAGAAATTCAAATAAGAAATAGTATTAGTATCGTATAGAAATATTTTTAAAACAAGATTCTTATAAGATATGTTAAAAATAAAATATTTCATTGAGCAATTCTTTAGTCACTCTCAGCATGAGTTTATCCTAGAAAAACAATATTTGAGGAGATTTTTGGTGGAGATCCTATAAAGTAATATGATAGTTTGAGACAGATATCAAATATCCAATATAAGATTTAAAGATTCAAATATGTATTTGAAATGTATTTATATCAAACTTTTAAAATTATGGAGGACTTTAAAGATATAGTATTAAACTTTTAAAATGAGAAACATTATCAACTTGAAAATATATTGATAGAATTAAACTTAGAGTGTGTAATCATACAAGGAAAGTACTTGGGCTCGAACAAACACATCTGTATGAAAGTACATACCTCTCATTTGCTGATGAGTGTAGTTCTTCTGCAAAACTGTGCAGTCATGCTCTAGATATCACTGTAGATGTCACAATGAAGATATCTTAACTGTAGATATAAATGGGGACTTTCAATAAAATTTTCACAGCAATATGAATGAATGCAAAAAACGTACAGTGAAGAAAAGCAAGTTGATCGCATTTCATATTTGCACATTCTATAATATGAGTGTTGACTGCCACATCAACCACACTTTTGAAGTTATCAACTGGTTTACCAATATCTTAGCCAGCATTTTGACGTGCATAACGAAGCATTGGTTTATATACTCCCGGAGATAACTGACTGTAAATGACAGAACATAAATTCATGATAAAGAATCTGTCATGCAACTTTGGCTGCATATTACTATAAAGTAGTTTAATAAAGTCTGTTATTCTCTTGGCATATATTTTATAATGCCTGAAGAAATACACATCCCAAGGTTATGCATATTTTGTGGTTTTAGGTGGAACGATTTTTAATCTACATATTTTCCACCAGATATTTCCAGTAGTACTTGCTCATCCTTATGTCCAGACCAGACAAAGTACTGACAAATTTCTCAACAAACTTGGATTCAAAACTGACAGAAAAAAACTTTTTCAGATGTTGTTTTGTCACCTTCCCACTTACACTTGCATCGATGAAGTCATTCGGAGGGCACCTAGTTTCTATTTCCCTTGACACATGGGGTACAAACTCTCGACTAGGTTCTTGGAAGCAAAAACATATAGAGTTTGAATGTCATTCATCCTTCCAGTTACATAGCAATATCAATCGTGTAACTATGTGTTACACAATTAACTGATTTCAACATTGTGACAGTGCTTCTCTCCCCTTTCATGGATAGTGTTCTGTCAGAAGAAAGCTCATTGTTGGAGTGACTCATCACAGTTCCATACAGAAGTAATTTCGATATTTTTTGTCTTGATATGCTCATTGACGTCAGCAACAAACATCTGAACTCTTTGAATCAGCTCTTCTTCGTTATCCTTATCTTTTTGTGCTTGGAGCATAGTGTTACAGCATGATGTTATCCTAAACTTCTTTTGCAGATCAATAATAAATGTTAGTGAAGCTGTAAAGTTTGTACATACAAGATTTCTGGCAATGTCCAATGCCCAATGTTGTAAATGCCAATAATGAATGGCGGAACCATATCAAATGTTGCCATTGCATGCTCCTTGAAGATCTAGAACTGCAGTGTATGATTTTCTTTGAAAACTGCATTTCCTTCATGATTCTTTGCCATGTAGTCCAGTATGCTTTTATTATTGCTTTTATGCTTCAGTTTAGAGCATCTTTTCGTAAGCTTGTCGTATGTGTTGAAATCTCTTACGTATATGTTATATAGTGTGTTGTCATCAAATGCCGTGATGATACTTGCAACTTTAACCTTCTTATCAGGAGAGGGTTGGAATTCATTGTCACTGCTTCCATTTCCAGTTCCTGCACTAACAGTATCACTACCACTTGCACTCGTTGTTCCCTCATTAGCATCATAATTATGAATTAGTGTTGCAACAGTATCTTTTTCTAACTTATGCTCATATTTCTACCATGTTCTACACCAATACCATCTTCACGAGGAAGAGTTCTTCGTAACTTTGTCTCAACCAATTGCAATACATTAGAGGACTGATTACCAATTGCTGACCCATCTGACACTTCACTACACAAATAACTTCACAACATGCAACTTCAGAGGCACACTGCACCGTCCCTACTAGTTTCGACTGGCATGCCGGCAGGTCAATGTGCAATTAGGCATGACACATGCAGAGACTGCTAACGGAGAACTGTAGAGTTTTGCAGATGAGCAATAAGGCACCTTTAAATTATCTCTCACAGGATTTTGGTGTATAAGTGTTTGTTTGAGCCAAAGTACTTTCCTTGTCAGTGGATTTACTGTCAATAGAATGGAAGACAGTTTCCAACATTGTCAAATTTATATTTGCTTATAATTATCACAATTTGTCCTAAAAGAATATTTTTAAGACAGGTTTACTATTTTCAGTTACAGATTTACAATTACTACAATTCATTTAGTGTCTAGAATTCCTTATGTCCTAAATATGGGTCATTTTGTCAAAAGTCAATAAGTGATTTTAAAAATAAGTTAAGCTGCTTTCATAATTGTTTAATATGGAACTTTTTGAAACAGTTTGGTGTTGCACATATTTGTGGGTTAGCATTCCAATCTCACTTAATAATTCACTTTCATAAAGCACTATAGCCAATCAAGGCAGCGTTTTTTTCCATATACAGTGGCAGCTCACATTGTCTATACCAAGGGGAGGCTGCACTGATTATTGAAATTTTAGCTTACCTTAATTATGTGAAGATGAACTACATATGACGATCTTTCTTTGTAGCAAACTTATTAACCATTCTCTCGTTGAACTTCAGGGTGTTTTCTATCATTTCCTTTTCTATTGACAACATAGCAAGTGCAGTTAACCTATCTTCTTCAATAATGTTCCTAAGGAATTTCTTAATTCTTTTCAGTGTGGAGAAACAGCACACTCAGATTCACTTATTGTTAGAGGCAGAGTAATAGTTAATTTCAAAAGTGTGAACATGTTAGAAAAAGTGGAAGAAAGATACTATTAGTTTTAAGATACTGAAGTAATTTTACAGCACCACCAATATTCCTGAATTCTTCTCTTGAATAGATGGAAATTTCTGTATGTAGTTTGTCCTTATCAAACACTGGGAACATTTTTATGCATTCACTGAACGCATTTTCTGGAAATATTGAATTAAATTGCTCAAATTGTGAATCTTGTAGCATGGAAGACACAGAAAGATGTTTTGTAAACTGGAAGCAGAGATTCAATTGTGACAGTGTAACATCGCATACTTCCTTGCCTGCTACTGCTCTGGTCTGTGTGTTTCAAACAATTTTTCTTTTGTGTGGGTTTTCTGCTGCCAAATTATAAGACTCCGCCGTATTTCTTACTTTTATAATTTCAGCAGTGAAAGTAAATATGTACACTGGAACTTTGGTAGCATCTATGTGGCGATTCTGTAGTTAATTGTACAGTATTTCTACATGAGGCATAACTAAATGGAAACAAATTAAGCCAGAATCAAAACTCATTATTTTCAAGATACCCCAATAAAGCACTTGCCACATTTATTGTTGCACTGTTGGAGATCTCTGATTTTGACAAAATTTCAAAACATTCTTTAAATGCCTCCTTCTTTTCATAAACAACATTTACAGTCCTTAATTTGTAGTTCCACTTTGTTGATCCACCACTGGGCATTCTCTTCTCAACATATGAATCTAACACTGATGATCTGTGTGGAGAGCAGGAAAAGAAGGTAGGTATAGCACAAAGATTTGAAAAAAAAAAAAATCCTAGCTTTTGTGCTTTGCCTGACAGCTCTCTCCATTATCACATTTACTTGATGAGCTAAGCAATGCACAAAGTAAGCATTGGGGTACACATCTCTAACTTTAGTTTGCACTCCATTGATATCCCCGCTCATTACCACTGCACCATCAAAACTTTGGCCTATAAGCTTCTTCTTATTTTCTTTTAATATATTGCCAAGCTCAGAAATTACAACTTCTGAAATTGCATCAGAATTTTGCCCATTTGGAATAAAAGATCTCAGAATCGCTCAACAAGACTACCTAAGGCATTACAATACCTTAAGACTATTACAAGCTGAAACATATCAAAAATATCTGTAGTTTCATCAGCCATAACAGATAAACATGTATGTACATTTACTGACCCAAGGGTAGCAAAATTAAGCATGTTATTAATATGATTTTTGGACATTTCATGTTTGTGACATTTTTCATATATTCTCTTCAAGCTCGAAATTCTCTTTTGAACCCATGCATTGTTGGCTGCATTGTCTTTAATTCCAAATAAAAGGCAAGGAAAATAGAACAGGGAATTGCTGACTTCACAGCCACAAATCCACTCACATATCGTGTAAATTTCAGGACTGAAACACCTGCTGTATTGTTTTTGTCTGCTTGTTGCACTTTGAATAATGTTTAATACAGGAGTCAGTCTTCCTCGCACTTTGGATATTTTTAGAACATGTCCCTAAGAAGTAGAAAATATTTTATGGTAAATGAAACACGTGATTGAAATGATGCTCACTTTTATGACATCATTTATATTAGATACTTCTATTTACTGCACATAGCAATATGGCAATAAGGAAACCTGTAATGCCAGTGCACAATTAATCCTGTCTATTGCACTCAGATGTTTAACTGACTGTTTTCTCAAACACATATCAAATATTATAAAATTTGCAAACAGAGTAGCGAGTAACATCAAATTACGATACTGTCAGAGGTACCTTAATATTTCCACATGCCTGAACTAATTACACCACAAATATTTTTTCTGGCCTATGATTATTGACACCATATAAAAGCATAGAAATTTAATACTTGTGTTGTTGCAACACTTGAAGTGTTACCCATAAAAGGAGTTCTTAGTTGCCATTTATATTAAAAGTGTGAAAATCTATAAAGATAATAGTGGTGTAATTGTATTATCCAAGAATGCAAATTTTTACAAGAATTTTGCAAAACTTCCCCGCTAACATGGGCTCATCACCCCCTCCATCATCATCATCATCATCATCATCATCATCATCATCATCATCATCATCATCATCATCATCATCATCATCATCAATCATCAATCATCATCTATTATTATTATTATTATTATCATCATCATCATATTCCAGAAATTTACACTCTATGATCTATTGCCTTATTTCTTATGTGAGGCAAACATTATTAACATTTGACTAAGGATTTATATTTCTTAACAGTTTCTGACAGACATAAATGTAAATTCGTTAATCATAACTATGTTCACACTCAGTTCTTAACTGGAAATGGTAAATTTTCAGCTTACTTATTTCAATTCAAAATCAAATGCACATCTGATTATTTGTGGAAATCATCGTCAAGATGTCCTTCACATTTTATTTGATTGAAAGATACAAACTTGAATTATTGCTTGAATCCTTAGGTTACACTTTTTCAAAACCATTTACACATATTCTGATGAATTACAAAACTTATCAATATTTCATGGCTTTCTTAAACAAAATATTACTTAAGCTAAATGATTCATCTTGATGTTTACTGTTTGTCAGCTTGATATTGTATTTTGTTATGTTTTTGTAAATTGTATTATATTCATAAAATTGTAAACTATATTCCTTATATACCTTTGGGTAAAACAGGAATCAAAAAAATTGGATAATAAATAAATATCATCATCATCATCATCATCATCATCATCATCATCATCATCATCATCATCATCATCATCATCATCATCATCATCATCATCATCATCATCATCATCATCATCATCATCATCATCATCATGCATTCCTATAGAGTTTATAATTAAATTAAATTCCCTGTAATTTTGTTTTCTCAAAAGATCATGAGTAAAACGTATTAGTTGATTTGATGCTCAGTATAAACAGGATGTGATACATTCTATGTCCAGGTAGTTCATGACAGTCATGAAACACACAATGCGATTAATGTATTATTATGTTCAGGAGGAGGTTTAAACAAAGCAATATCAATGAACCTAGCTGACTGTGGTGCAACATATACCATTCTTTTCTTCATCCAGAATCCATGGAATTTTATTTTTCTTACAGTACATTTAAGCTGTTCTTAATAAAACATATATGAAATGTAATTATTCCAGCATTTTAAGAAAGAATCTTAATTTAATTGCACTCCTTTGTATTTATTTTCAGATGAAGGATGAAGAAATTATAAAGCTTAGAAACGAAGTATCTAAAATTTCAAAAATGCAAGAAAGCTACATGAAGAAACAGGCTCAGATTGAAGTTCAAAGAGAAGAACAAGAAAAAGAGATTACACAATTAAAAGCTATAATAAGTGAAACTGAACATGATTCAGAGTTAATGAAAAAGGAAGTAGATGCTAACAAAAAGATTTGTGAAACTTTGATACGGGAACGAGAAATACTAAATAAGAACATTATGAAGGCCAATGGTTTGTAGTAATTGGTTATGCATTTCAAATTATAACTGTAATCTGATAATAATCATTAATATGTTTACAGCAAAACTGGATGAATCTTTATATATTTATCTCTGCATTTGCTAAATTTATGTATTTTAAGGTATTTGATTATACAATCAAAGAATTAGTTATAAGAAACTTTTGATTTTATTTAATTTTATATTTACTAGTTGCAGGTTAAGTTTATCACAGCTTTTCCATATTTAAATCCCCTAAGAAAATGCACTTTCAGTTAAGTACTTTTTTGCATTTTTCATAATGTCTTTTTTTTTTGGTTAATGTTCTTTATTTATTTTGCTAACTGATTCAGTTATTTTGCTTCCTACAGTTTCTATTGCATGATTACTTAAAGATGTCCTTAATGTTTTTCTGAAGTAATTGTCAATATTTCTCAAACCATAACTGTTATCAACAAAACTTAAAACACAAATTTTGCTAAACAACTTTGTCTCGGATTGCATATGTATCTGTCGAAGACCAAACTAAATCGCTTCATCCCAGTGGTCTCAGGGATAAATGAGGGGTAGGCCAAAAAGAAAAATTGCACCCTGGCATCACTATACCTCTGGTGGTTGGTCATAAACTTCTTCAGTTATTCTTCGAAGGTCTTAATGTACCATGCAATATGCCATCTGACTCCAGGTGGAGAGGCATCATGCGCATTTTGTGCACTCCAAATTACTCTAGCGTTATTGTCATTATCTTTGATTCGAACTTGGGCACTCATCATATTGTAGTCCAAGCAGACTCCAAAGCAAACAATGTGCAGTGTTTAACGCCTGCTTTTACTATGTACAGCACTGCAGGCGATGACCCTGATGATACATGAGATGAAGATGGAGCACCGGTGGAATGAAATGGCGGGGGAAACTGGAGGTCCTGGAGAAAACCCGCCCCAGCGCTGTGTTGTTCACCACAAATCTCACTTTGCGGTTGCCTGGGGTCGAATCCGGGCCGCCTTGGTGAGAGCCAAGCGGTCTAACCACTGAGCCACGGCGCGGCCAGACTCCAAAGCAGCACAACAGTTCTTCCAGGAGGCAGTCCACAATCATCCTGAACTCCTGGTGAAGTACAGCACATACCTCCAACCACTTGATGAAGTAATAACCATCAAAAAATATATGTTTTTCCGTTGTACTGAATGCAGTCCACAAAATCCATAGAAATACATTCGAAAGGTATTCCCACTGCTGCACACATCCCTGGCTCCTAGCCTGAGGGCCACAATTTGGAGTGCACAATGATATTAGCAGCACCATCTCTCAGAATCTGTCCTTAGCCTCAATAGTAGTAGTATCTGTCAGTTATGAACTCATTTGTGTTCAATCTAGCTTTTCTTTTATTATACCAATGTGATGGGTTTAGGTTATAAGTTATGTTTTGTTTCACAGCAACTGCTGACATTTGATGCAATCACAATGAATATCTTGCAAGTGACCTAATTCTGTTTCTAGCAATATTTTCTTGTAACTATCACGTAAATACTGCAGACAATACCTCCAGCCATTGTTGTTTTGATGTTTTGAAAAAGCCAAGATTTACCTTCCATCATAAAATTCTTTTCAAATTCAATATACTAACCTTGATCTTTAGTGCATCCCTTTAGGCCGAGTAGGATCACACTACTTTAAATTGTGAAGTCCTTCCAGAATGTCTTAATTCCTACTTTTATTTCTCTGAGGAATGCCCCCAAGTTGGTGTTCATCAGCTGCTCTCTCCTATCGCATCCATCCACAGCCTCCTCCCAAACCACACGGACTGCTGCAACATTCTGCTTCTCCTCTACTATAATGCAGTCGCTCAGGATCTCCTTGACAAGCAGTGGACCTTCATTCTTCGATGAACTCAGGATATCAAATTCTGCAGTATTTCCTGCACTATCCCTTGCTTCACCAGAAGGACATGTCTAGGTGGTTGTCGGATAGGTCAGGCATCTCCTGTGTTGAAGGGCTGATGCAATCAGTTGGTGTAGCAGCAATTGCAACCTCTTGGTGGAATACTGGCTGGTAACATTCAAGATGACTTGAGCCATCATTAGACAGTTGGTCACCTTTTTTGGTAAAACTTCCAAAGTGGATCCCAGATCTTGCGATGATGCTGGCCCTATGGACTGTCATATGATCTCACACTTGCAACTAGCTCGTACTTCCCCAACTCTTTTCCAGCCTGTACATCCCGATCAGTGTCCAATGAATTCTGCAACCTTACAAGCATTTGCTCCCAGCAGTGTAACAAGGCCCTAGCAACACTCAGTCCATAGCTCATAGCCTATAACTAACTATACATGTAACTATAACTATACTATAATTGATGGATAGAGTCAACATGAAAAATTCAATGCCATGGCTGGGATTTGAACCACGGATCTCCTGATTTCCGTCCAGTCACTACCGTGAGCTACCGTGGCCAATGTGCCGTCCTGACATTAAATTCTCCGGTTGACTCGTATATTTCACCGGTAGACCACTAGGGTCTCTCGCATCCGAGATACACCGTTTGTGGTGACTTACTATTATAAGTACTTAAGACCCAGGCTTCATTATTTAACTCTTATAATTTTAGTTAATTGATGGAAATTAATCATTTCTCCACACTAGCCGTATATAGGCTAAGATATTTGATGGATAGTGTCAACATCAAAAATTCAATGTCATGGCCAGGATTTGAACCACGGATCTCCTGGTTTCCTTCCAGTCGCTCTTAACCTTTGAGCTACCATGGCCAAAGTGCCATCCTGACATTAAATTCTCCAGTTGACTCGTATATTTCCCCGGTAGACCACCAGGGTCTCTTGCATCCGAGATACACCATTTGTGGTGCCTTACTATTATAAGTACTTAAGTCCCAGGCTTCATTATTTAACTCTTATAATTTTAGTTAATTGATGGAAATTAATCATTTCTCCACACTAGCCATATATAGGCTAAGATATTTGATGGATAGAGTCAACATGAAAAATATACAAGTCAACTGGAGAATTTAATGTCAGGACGGCACGTTGGCCATGGTAGCTCAAAGGTTAAGAGCGACTGGATGGAAACCAGGAGATCCGTGGTTCAAATCCCGGCCATGGCATTGAATTTTTCATGTTGACTCTATCCATCAAATATCTTAGCCTGTATATGGCTAGTGTGGAGAAATGATTAATTTCCATCAATTAACTAAAATTATACTATAATTGTCTGTAACTATACATGTAATTTTCATTCTACTTGTATTATCTTTACAATAAAATTATACTCTCCATAAACCCCAGGTGTGATGGTTTGGGCCGCCATTAGTTCCAACAACCGATCTTGGCTCCAATGAATTGAGGGTACTTTGAATAGCAATTGGTTCTAAAGGTGATAGTTGAGCCTGAGGTTCTCCACAGGCATCGCCACAGGCCACATTTCAGCAGTGATTGCCTGGCCATTATACTGTGAGGAATGTACAAGCCTTCTTTGAAGAGCAACAGGTACCACTGCTTCCCTGGCCTGCATGTTTGTCTGACGTGTCTCCCATAAAACATATCTGAGTTATACTGGTTCAGTTATACCTAGTGCATCATGGTTCTCTAGTGACTAGTATCATGGATTTTTCAGCTTGAGCACAAACTGTGTGGAGGTAATATCCCTCAGGAACTTATTCAGAAGGGTACAAAATTGAATCGAGAATATATTGACACATTGCATCACTCACACTGTTTATTCACAGGACATGTTTCAAGAGCTCTTGCTCCTATCCTCAGCTGATACTCGACTAGTGCAAGTTGTAGTGGTTTCTTGTTTCTCCGTATTGTCAATAGATGGCGTGATGTACTTGTCAAAGATGGAGAAAGAAGAAATCACTACAACTTGCACTAGTCGAGTATCAGCTGAGGATAGGAGCAAGAGCTCTTGAAACATGTCCTGTGAATAAACAGTGTGAGTGAAGCAATGTGTCAATATATTCTTGATTCAATTTTGTACTAATTTGTGCTTCACTGTCCCTACGCTTCTTTCAAGTTTATACTTTGACTTATTCAGAACCTTTTTTCATTTAATGCCACAACATGTAGCAGCTCTAATTGCAGCACATTGAGACTACACCAATACTGAATATTAGGACTCAAAGATCATGTATAGATTTGAAAAGTTTATCATTTATTACTTGTTATGTGCATAATCTGTAGTATTAAATGCATTCCATTCATGCTTTTCCTTCTTGGTGTTGCAATTTTCACAGTCAGTAATATATTTTTCAATTTATTAGAAACACACATAAAAATGGCTTTTCCTAGATCTGCAAGGTTTGGTACAGATGTTTATGATGTCATTGCAGTACTTTCTAATGGACATTTCGATGATATTCAATCTGAAGGAAAGAAATACATCTAATTCACTATAGAAAATGAAGTCAATGGAAAGTTTTCTTTCTTGGACCTAAATATCATCAGTAGGGCAGTGACATTGGAACCCTTGCCTTTGTTGAGAGATGCAGAGTAGCCAAATTTTACGAGAGGATTACCTGTTTATATCGCCGCATGGAGTTCAAGCAGATACAAAGCTCAAGGAAAGGTTATGAATGTCCACAAGGTTACAGAAGTATACCTTGCAATATGGGGAACATGTTTTCTCAGTGATTAATGAAAACCTTCATTGCAAATCTTACAATAAAACAATTGCCTCCACTTATATTAATGTGCGAAGGCATGTCAACACAGTAACACGTTAGCGTTTTATTGAGAGTGTCACGGTGCACCATACAACAAGTCTAACTTCTATCAAATCAAAAGTTTAATGAAGAGCTTTTGCAGCATTTATTTATTTTGATATTCTGTTATATAAATTACAGGATACAAAGTTACATGCAATTTAGAAAAGTACACTGGCAAACCAATTCCACATTCTATGATGTTACTTAAGAACTATGCACAAAAATGTTATGGTAAGTGCATTGATGGTAAAAGCATGACATAAATAAGTCCAACATTGGGTTTCTATGAATGAAACAATGGATGCTGTTGGGCAATTTGTGGTAAATGCAATTGTTGGAAAACTGAATGCAGTAGGCCCCATTGGAATGTATCTAACAAGTGAGGTACTGTTGTTGTGGTTGTTGTTGTTGTTGTTGTTGACTAATGGCACTGGGGATTAGTTGATTTGCATCATTTTCCCCCTAGCTTCCCAATATAAAGCCTGTAGGTTCCCACTTTTGAGACCATTACATTTGTAATGAGGTACTGTTGTGAATTATTCTAAAATAAGTGCAGTTCTTGACAATACCAAGAAAGTCCTTGGAGTGTGAAACACAATAGAGTATGTCTACTTGTTTACAGATGCAACTATCTAGATGGTAAAAGTAGGAACCCATTTGCAATTCACTTACAGAAACTTAATACATACCATGTGTCTTGCTCATGCCTGCCACCAGGACCATCTAGATAGAAGAAGAGGTACGATCTCAATTTCCTGCTGTTGATAAACTTATAGGGACTCTCAACAAGAATTTGTGTAAACACTTTCACATATGGCAATATTTCAGGATCTTTATCCTGGTGTTTCTCTTCCTACCACACCAGTTCTAACACATGGGGAAAAGAGGTGGAAACATGAGAATACTATACTATGAATTTTGATGTGTTAATTATATGGTGCAGATGTTTCATAGTAGTGCTGAAACAGGAATAAACACAGCCCAAACCCTTTTACGTGATTCTGATATTAAACATTAATTGACATACAAGCTGTAAAAATGCAAAATCTTCAGCAGAAAAATAATAGATACCATAAATTGCATAACATTTCCAACATAATTGCAGATGACACAAGTGCTTTAAAATACCCAAATGTAACAGAAAATGTGTAAAAGGTGGTTTCTGTGGTTTCTGCAGATGTGGAACGTAGCTTTCCTGTGTATAAGTCAGTGTTATTGAAAAGCAGACTATCATCTTTATTTGAAATCCTGAAAATGTAGTTTATAATTCATTGCTGCAAACAGACATACAAGTTAATCTTTGTGTAATTTGTAAATTAATTATTTGCATTAATTATTTAATAAAGATATTTCAGCTATATACATTAGCAGAAATGGTGTAAACATTATTGCAGGAATAAAGTAAATATTCACGAACTTTGTGTAATTCTTCTTGTAAAGTTCACTTGGACATTACCAAGTGGTGTCAAGGACAACCCCTATTGCTACACCCTGAGCCTTCCTATTCAATATGCTTTACTTATGTTGCAATTCCAATGTCACAGTCCAAGATATCAGGAAAACACAACAATAAAATTTGGAATTTGCAGTAAGCCACTCAGTCTGAAAATGATATAAAAAGTTACAGCACTAACCCCGGTCACACATAAACGGTCTTACACATGGACTAGTCAATACCCATCGATAAACCTGAATCTATAAGGAACAAAATGTTATACTTCACTTAGCAGAATAGAATGAATTCAGAAAAAATATATTATTAGAAGATTAAGAAGCTAAGCTATGGAAAACCATAAGGAAACAAGCATATTTACCATGGAAAAAGAATACAACAGTCCACTCAGGTGTTTCACAAACAACCCAAAAACATTTAGCAAATTCTAAAAGATCCTTAGAGTACAAAATGTCATCTTGTTACCAATAAATAGATACTCATTAATAAAATTGTTATATTCAAAAATGAAAAATGAAATTGTAACAATCAATGACTCTGGAATACACTGAATAAATTGTAAGGATCGTGAAAAGTTCTACATGGAGCAAACCAAAAGAAACCTAGAACCAGAACCAAAAAACATTTAGAAACATTAATAAAATTTAAACAGGAAGACAAGTCACAAGTGCGATTAATCCAGAATTATTAAAAAGTGTGATAAGCAATCAACTTGTAATGTGGAGAACATCTTAATATGGAAATACAAAAAGTGAATAGTGAATTTAAAATTCCCAGCAGTCAACAGTTTAATATAATAGAAGACTGCTTAGGCTGTACTAGTTTTTTTCTAGAGTTACTTTATCATATTTTGTCTCATTTATTACATGTTTTATTAGATACAAGATTACTTTAATATTTCTGTCAGTGTTACAGGAGGTATAAGATTAGTAGCTATTCAAGGTTTATGCTAATAACCTAACACTTATAAAAGCAAAAGTTAAACAATTCTCTTGATTAAAGAAAGAAAAACTTTGTAATGATGAGACAGGATATTTAAGACAATCATCCCAAATATGTAAATTATTATAAATGTATGTAACACCTATAATTAGCACATGAAATTAGAGTTAGATTGGGTGCAAGTATTCTCACAGATAAACTGATAAAGAATAATTTAACTATATTATATTTTATCATGTATACTATGTCAACTCATTTAAGGAGAAAATGTATTTAAAATTTATGAAGCACAGTCATTGCTGAAAAGCAGAAAGATTTAGATGCTAAGTGTCCTAACAAGCGTAACAGATTTAACTTTCAACATTATCACATCTTGTAATGCTTATTTTTGGATATAATATATATTTTAGAGATAAAATGACAACCATAAGTCAAATCTTGGATCACAGAAATTTCAAAAACATAATGATCTTCTGGTGCAGTCTCTCCATAAAATGTTCAAGTTTAATAATATGAAAAGTTCTCAAATGTGGAAAAATAAATCTCTAACTGAGGTTACTCAATAAAGTGCTAGGAGTGTGGTCGGTTGTTGGTTGTTTGTTTTCAAAGCTCTAGCAATCCTTCTCCTTTTTTCTGTCATCATCATCATTATCATAATCATCATCATCATCATCATCATCATCATCATCATCATCATCATCATCATCATCATCATCATCATCATCATCATCATCATCATCATCATCATCATCATCATCAAACAGGATAAATATCAGTTATATCATAATCATAATTTAAATTTGTAACACTAATCACAGAAACTACTAAATAGTTTGAACAGCTGTACATAAAAAGGGAACTACACAAATAATATTTAAAACTAAAGTTTGATCATCCCACTCATCAATTTTAACTAATTTTACACAACCAACATTGTGCAGGCAGAGTAACCTAAATCCTGATGCTCTTATTTGCATTCCAAAAGAGAATATAAACCTTGATTTCTTCCATTAATTGAACTTTGCATATTTTTATACTACCTACTTATTTTTGTAAAATCAGAACATGTTAAATATTTGTATACCACTGAATTTATGCAATTTTTCATAAAGTTTAGTTCTGTGACTTTTTTTGAAATTTGCTTTTGTTCCTGGAGATATGTGTATTTATTGTTGAGTTGACCAAATGAATTTTAACATAAATTAATACTTCTTTTAAGTAGAGTCTGGGAGTATGTTTAGTTCTGGGAGGAATACCCACTATGGTCCTTAATATTCTCTTTTGTAATTTAAATATTCAGTTATTACTATAACTAGAATTTCCCTACAACTTCATTCTGTATAATAATATAAATGAAAATAAGTGTAATAGCAGGTATTAGCAATTTACTAGAAGTACAAGACATCAACTGATATAAGATGAAGCAAACTTTACATAATTTAGTTATCAGTTTTTACATATGTATATCTCATCACAGGCATTGGTCAACCACCCACCTACTCAAAAATTTTGCTTCAGTGCCTAACTTTACTTCATATTTACTATTTTAATTAATATCCTTTAACCAATTAGGTCAAGGTCAAGGAATGAAGTGGGTGAAATAATGCTCAAATGAGTCCCACATAGCTTAGAGTTATCGGACATACACCTTTTAGGATAATGGAAAACCCTGGAAAAACACCTTATACAGATTACTCACTCTGAAAGAGATACGAACTTGGGACTTCTTGAACATGAGGCAGCAAGCTGCCACCTATACTTCAAAGTCAAACTCTAATCTTATTACTTTTGACCCAAATTTAATGCTTGGCAGCCCTTAATGATTTAAAGTATTATTATAGAATTGAACAGTTATGATTTTTGCCTCATTGATTACTAATTTTTTTATTTTGAACCAGTTAGACATTTTATTTATATTCATTATATGTTTCTTCAAGTTTCTTACCATCCTCCAGTTAATAAATATACTTGTGTCATCAATAAAGAGTCATTTTTATATGAGATTCACTTTCTGGATAAGATGTAGATCATTGATGTAGTTCAAGAATAAAAGGGGAACTGAGCCTTGGACAGCCCCAAGGAATGTTTGTTTTTCCTAAAATTTCTTTTCTAGGAATCTTATTTTTGTATCTAAATAATCAATTTCTACTATATGTTTCCTGTTTTTTTAGATAAGTATTAAACCAATTATAAGCCATGCCAGTTATTCCATAGGTGGAATACCTTAGTTAGGTCAAAAAATAATCCCAGCCTGATTCAACATTATTTATTATGTTGTAGATGCTATCAAAATTCATGATTGCCGTGCTAGTTGTTTTATATTTCTGGAAACTAAACTGACAGCAATTGGTTATGTCAAACTTATCATTTTTCTATACTTAGCATTTTCGATAATTTTTCTTTTTTAAACTGACAATAAGGCTATTAGTCTGTGATAACAGTTTCAAGTTCCTTTTTATGTCAGTAATGTGACTCACTTTTATTATTTGGAAATTGTTTACATATCACTGTATTTTAAATGTTAAATAAAGTAGTTCAATATCAATTCTGTTTTCAAAAGTAGATTTATACTTGCATTGTGCATCTTTTTGGAAAATAAAGTAAGTTTTCTAGTATTATTGTAAATTATGTGTGTTTGAAGAAATTTAGTCACAGTGACATCCAAATTAATTGTAAATGAAAGCAACAGCTCCCAAAACAATTCCCTCAAAAAATAAAAATGTAAGTGACAAAGCGTGAGAAACTGACTAAAAATAATTATTAATTTTTAGATGAGTCATATTTTTTTTTTTTTTACAGTTAAATCTTGACTAAAAATAGTTTTTTCAATTATTTGTCACGTTTTTCATAAACACCATTACGACAATATTTCTTTCAAAAGCACACACTCTTCTATGTTTGAGCAATGCAATTTTTTTCCTCCAAACAGTCCATTCCTTTCAATACTATTTGAAATAAATGGATTGCACAAATCGATTCAGGGGAAAATCACTTCAAAGAGCATTTCATCTGAAACTGTATTTAATTTTTAAAATTGGCTGGATCTAACTTTCGCGTGTTCCTCTTGACTTGATATATTGAAGTGACGTGTATTTAATTTTTTTGTTCCAATGTTCTTGATGTGCTTTCTTCACTTAGGAGAAATGTAGGTTAGGCATACAGCTATCAGTGTATTCCAAAAGCAGTATTTCAGAAATAATATTGGGATACCTTTCTTGCTTTAGTAAGACAGTGTACTGAGGTTCAGTTTTTAGTTTTAAAAGTAATATAAACTGAACTCAATAAATAGATAGAGTCAAACTGAAAAATACAATGCCTTGAACAGGATTTGAACCACGGATCTCCTGGTTTCCCTCCAGTCACTCTTACCCACTGAGCTACCATGGCCAATGTGCCGTCCAGACATTAAATTCTCCAATTGTTTCATATATTCTCCCGGTAAACCACGAGGGGCTCTCATGTTCTTTTGTGGAGGAATGATTCATTTCCATCAATTACCTTAAACAATAAGAGTTTAATGATGAAGCCTGGGACTCAAGCACTTACAATAGTAAGTTGCCACGAACATGTGTCTCGAATACGAGAGCCCCTAGTAGTTTACCGGGTAAATATATGAGTCAGCTGAAGAATTAAATGTCATGACGGCATGTTGGTTATGGTAGCTCAATGGGTAAAAGCGACTGAACAGAAACCAGGAGATCCATGGTTCAAATCCCAGCCATGGCATTGAATTTTTCAGTCTGACGCTATCTATCCCAAACCTTAGCCTATATACGGCTAGTGTGAAGGAACGATTAATTTCCATAAATTAAACTTGAATTCAATAAGTTCACAACATGATATGAAGCTGAGACATGTATGTTATGATAGTAGCACTGTTGTAATTGTTTCTGTAAGATAGTTACTTAGATGAAAACAACATCCATTCTTCAATCCCCATTTAATGTCTGTAATTAACATATGATATTTCTATTGAACTTTATACATATATGTGGAAGTGCATATGTTTACCTGTAGCAGCAGCTGCATCCTTTCATAGAGAATTGTAGCTTTTAGGTAGTTTAAAGCTAGACTTAGCAACTTATAAATGTTTTGTCATTTTCAAAAGGTGCTGTGTTAGAGCAAGAAAGAACTATAAAATTATTGGAAACTATGAAGAAACAGTTGGAATCGGAGATTGAAAAGCTTAAGAAGGAGGAAAATAAACAAAATGGAATTATTACTAACATCCAGAAGGAAAGAGACAGGTATTCATCAACCTTTGAAATATCAATTGAGCAAGGAAGCTAATATTAGACAGTGTTTTTAAAGTCATCTATGTAGCATATGGCACTTTGTATAATTGTAGCTTTCTACTTTAAACTGGTGCCTAAATATTCTATTTTACATTATATCTATTAAATATGCACTATTGCACAGTAATTACATTTCATGCTAAATTAAATGCAAATAAAGTTTCTATGAACTGAAAAAGAAATTAATAAATAGTGTCCTAATAAATATGGGACTGTCAGAAGATTATTTAGTATTTACCTTTATGAGAAAAACTAACGAGTATATTAATAATGCTCTCTTCCTTATTACTTACCTATATATAAAATTAATGGGTGGCAAATAATCTAATAGGTAGTTGGTAATATTGGTTAACTAGTAGGTAGTTAAATTGAAAAAACAGAAAAAAAGACCTCTCCTTCCATATATCCTTGTACTGGTAGTGCTAGCATTAATTCACTCGTTTATTCTAAGCTAACATATCACTTAAATTAATTAGGAGTCGATTAATGACACAAAACAACAAATTTAAAAATAAGTGTTGTTTTGTGTCATTAATCGACTCCTAATTAATTTAATTTATACAACAACACTGTTTTCAACACTTCCATGAAAGGATTTATTAACATATCACTGTTAGGAAATGCCCTGTATATATACATATTTTTTTTTTTGTATACTTAAGTGAAAGAAATGGTTGAAATGGTGCTCAGTTATATGATGCAATATATATACTGCCTCCACTAATGTGCACTTTTATTCACTGCATACTGACTGGCACTACAATGTCAATGCAGAACCAATAACATTTGACATACTTAGAAGTTGAGCCAGATTTTTCTCAGGCAAACATTTAGCAGCTGTAAAACTTACAAATGGAATAGCAAGTAACATACCAACTCAAGATACTTGCATAGGCACCTTAATGTTTCCATATGCACAAACTAAATCCATGACACTTTTTACTGACCAGTAAACCACATGAGTCAGTTGGAGAATTTAAAGTCATGTCGGCCTGTTGGCCATAGTAACCCAGTGGTTAAGAGCAACCGGATGGAGAATGGGAGATCTGTGCTTCAAATCCCAGCTATGGTAATTGAATTTTTTAGTATGCCTCTACTCATTCAAACCTTAGCCTACACATGGTTAATGTGCAGCATAGTAAGTCTCCACAATAAGGTGCGTGTCTCATAGCATATGAGAATCCCTAGTGGTTTACCAGGAAACACACATGTTGGTTGAAGAATTTAATGTCATGTCGGCATATTGGCCATAGTAGCTCAGTGGTTAAGAGCAACTGGACGGAGACCAAAGATCCGTGATTCAAATCCCGGCTATGGCATTGAATGTTTCAGTCTGGCTCTACTCATCCAAACCTTATCCTACACATGGCTAGGTGGAAGAAATGATTAATTTCCACATGCTTTTTTGTTGTTTTGGTGCATGTTTCATAATAATCTAAGGAGAGTTTAACTTGAACTACTGAACAGTTTTGTTTCTATGAATGTTGACAGAATGAAATAGTGACACAATAGGCACATCAGAGGAATGTGTATATGGTACATTGAACATCAATTAAAGATGAGAAAGATTTGTGCTAGTTAAATACTGTGTTTGCTATATGCTGACCAAAGGGAGATGCAGAAAGGACTTTCACAGCAAAATTTGCACCAGCTTAGAAAGAATCACTGTTCTGAGTGTTGATTCATTACTGTGTATGAGGTGTGGGTCCCCCACTATATGCCAGAAATAAAACAGCAGTCAAAGCAGTGAGTAAAAGCTGACAGATCTGCACCAAAAAAAAAAAGGTAAAATGGATTTCATCCGCTGGAAAGGTCATGGCAAAGGTTTTCTGAGATACAAAAAGGTTTCTTCCCACTGATTATCTTCAACAGGGAAAAATAATAATTGACAAACACTACACGAGAATCCCAGATCAACTGAATGAAACAAATAAGTGAGAAGAGCCCTGGATTGCAACAGAAAAAGAATCAGCTTTCATCAGGACTATACATCTGCTCACAAAAATACTTGGGAAAACTGAGCAATTAAAAGTAAAAACAGTTGAAATATCCATCCTGTTCACCATATTTGTTATCTTCTGACTTGAAAATAAAGAAATTTGTTAATAGAAAAAATGTTGCGTTTAATGAAAGCATTACGACAGTTACAGATAAATAGATATTCCAGTATCCCTCTTCAGGATCAGAATTCATTTACTGGAAAAATATTTACATAGATCTAAAAGAGTACTATGTAGAAAAATAAGCACATTTTGTACAGTCTTCCACAGATCTTTTTATCCTCTTCAAGTAGCAATAGATACTCTCAATTTGTTATAAGTAGGGCCTGGAAGTTGTTGACCTTAAAATTCTCTAAAAATGAGCTATAAAATGCCCTTAAAATATACAAAATGCACATAAAATGTAAAAAAAAATCACCTAAAAATTAACAAATTTTTCATAATAATAAATTAATAACTGTCACAGACAAATAATGTATATATGGTTCAAATAAATACATTTTAAAATTAACTTTGTTAGTAAATAATGCAATTATTGCCACTAAATAATAAATTCAAAATTCATCAGGTCATTTTAAATTTTATAAAATATGAAACAATAAGTTACTGTACCCATTAGCCAAAACATACCTTAGTGTTGGTCATCTTCAAGTTATTGAAAGTAAAGGAACAGTGGTTGTCAGCTAAAACTGTTTTATACTTTGAGAAACTTCTCTCCACTTCCACAGATGTTATAGGTGCATATTTGAAAAAACACTATGTCACTGCCTGTTAAATCCTGTTCAAAGATATAAGTTCTGAAGTTTTCTCCTACTAGTTATTGGCATTCTGACAAACTGTTTGATATCCTTTATTTTTGTCCAACACAAATTTTAGTTTCTGCCCAATCTCACCTTTTACATTTTGTATCCTTTCTTCCGCAGTCATCACTAACTCAACAGACTTATCCAATGCCATGCCACTTTCTTCAAGGCAGATAATGGTATCCATCAAAAATGTAAAATTTGATTTAATGAAAGCTAATTTACCTTAGATTTGAGTACAGAAAACATCCTGTGCGCTCTCATTTGCCTTAGAATGTACCCTATCTAAGCTATTCACCACTTCTCTCACTATTTGAAAATTGTCACAGTGGTATATACATGCAGTTAACTATGTACCCCAGCATGTTAAAATTGGTGCCGGGGTCAAAGCTATATTAGGGGCTTTAACTTTGAAATACATAGTTCGGTTTGGTGCTTTCGATAATATTTTCTTTGCTGTGGAAATTAGTGTATCTACATCTGGAAATGTTAATCTAACCTTTTCCACAATTTGATGAAAAGCATGAGCCAAACACGTAACATGCACCATCTTACTGTAAAATAATTGGATCAATTTTGCCGCCTTTACCATATAAAGTGCCACGTCTTTTAGGAAGGGGAGCACGTTGGCATGCTATATTCCACTAGGCCACAATAAACACATGGATTTATCAAAAAGTTTGCATATCTGACAGTTGTTAACAGCTTCCATAACCTCTAAGTTTAGAAGAAACATTTGTCCGGCACTAGTATCTTCTAGCGTACCATTGGCCACATAATGCCCCTCTGAATCGGTTGGCTCATCAATTGATATATATATATATATATATATATATATATATATATATATATATATATATATATATATATCCCCATTCACTCATTCATGTATTCAGTTTAATGTGTCTTCATAACATTTTTGTAGGTAACTTTTATGCAAAGTTGATTCATTTGGAATTATATGACCAGTGTGACATTCAAGAAAATCTCGTAATTTGGAATTAATTTTCCTAGCAGAATATTTGCACTAACAAACACTTCACATAATTCTTTATAAAAGGAAGATGACTTGTTACTTGACGTTGAAGCCATTTCTTTTAACAGTAACTGAGACGCTTGTCTTTTTTTTTTTTTTAACATTTTGAAGAGCTCGCAAATGTTTTTCTGTGAATGCAGTGCACATGTAGGTATTGCATGATGTAATCAGCGATTCCTCGAATTGATGCATCATAAATTCAGCAGCACTGTTAGGGTGCTGACATATGTTAATTACATGTTTACCACACTTAAAAAGTTAAGTTACTATTTCTTATAAAATATATAAATGAACTTTTAATCACAGATTATTTTAAAATCCCCCAGAAAGCTCACGGGACGGGGTCAGGGTCAGGTCTGCCACTGGAATCGAATCCGTGCCTCCCGAATGCGGGCTACAGATGAAAATGCCCTATAAATTCGTGAAAAAGAAAGAAAATGACCAGAAAAAGCATTTAAATGCTAAAAATGACTTTATTATAAAAATGTGGAAAAAATGGATTTTGATGACCTATAAAAACCATATATATCTAACGTACCTGTTCCAGAATGCACTTAATTTCCAATAAGCATCGTCTATGACTACTCAGAAAAAGGATGACTTTTCATCAAAATCCAGATCCTAGTTATAAGAAATGCTGTGATGAAAAAAATTTAAATTGAGTTTTTATTTATGGATGCTCCTTAACTGCTGTGGTTCTCAGTGTTCCATTATATATTAGGTGTGAAATATCACTTAATTTTGTTCAAAGCTCCATTTTTGAAGTTTGAGGTTCTTTCACAGGCGTAAATCTATGACAAAGGATACCAGCTTTATTCCCATTGTACCTAATTATACTTAATTGTATACCTCATTATTTATACTATAATTGTATGCTCATTACTTAATTTTAGGAGTATGCTTGAAATTAGAGACCTTAATTGCAAACTTGAAGATGCGCTAGAAGAAAATAAATTACATAAGATGGCTATTGTTGATTTAAAGAAAATAATATCTGAAGAAGAAGAAAAATATAAAATGTTACAATCTCAATTGGATGCTGTAAGAAGTGAACGTAACAGTTTCAGCAAACTTGTTGTAGAAGCACAGGTAAATATTCTTTACTTTTAATCTTTACTTTAGTCCTTTAGCATTGTAAGTTTGTCTAATTACAAAATATTAACTGCCTATATCCTAAGTGCAATTTTTATTATTTCTGTATTTAGGATGAAATTTCTGATCTGAAGCAAAAATTGAAAGTCATGTCACATCAAATTCAACAACTGAAAGGTGACATCTCAGAGAAGGAAACACATCTAATGAGACAAGAGTTTGGTAAATAATATTATAAGAATTAAGAAAATAATTTACAATTAATATTGCAAACCTAATTTTATGATTGCACTCTTCTGAAATTAATAATTCTAAGTAAATGAAGCATAATTCTTCACCACTCCCCTTTCAACAGTATATATCTGCAGTAAGGTACAGAAATACATACATATTGTTGAAAATTTTATAGATTTTGCAAAATTAAAAATAAATTACTGATAAGAGCAATGATTTAAATTACTGGAATTCTGTGATTATGATTATACATTATACATAGCAATAGCTTATTATATATAGCAATAGCTTAATGTGATTAAACATCACTTATATACTAGAAATTCATCTACCATTCATGGACATTTTATATATACACACAAGAGCATATAATTAGTTACCCAGTCAGAGAGTGTTGGCCTCTAAATCAACCCATTAGAATGCAAAAACCTTTTTATACCAAGGTGTAACAGGTATTCTGATCTACAAAATCAGCTTAAAGGGGCAAACTGCAACCTTTAATTCACTTACCATCTAAACCAAAACCAGTCACCTTATAAGTACCCATACCAAATATGTAAAATATGAAGCTATTAACAGTGAAGCAAACAAATATATACAAATATACCAATTTGTAACTTAAAACTTCACTTATCTTATAAGAAATGATGATAATTCTTATAAATTCTTCAGGATTGTGATTTCATGTATACTTATACACATCTTTCATCTTATGGCGACAGCTGAAGATGTGTATAAGTATACATGAAATCACAATCCTGAAGAATTTATAAGAATTATCATCATTTCTTATAAGATAAGTGAAGTTTTAAGTTACAAATTATTATATTTGTATATACCCATACCACCTGCAGTTAAACCCTGTTAAGAGTAGACATGCAGTAAAATTATTCAGGCTTACCAAAGCCTGCTAGCAGCAAACAGATCGATGGATGGCTAATTAGTTGAAAAGTACAAAAAGATTTTCCTTAAACTCCATGTAACCAATTCAACCAATCCTCAGTGAAATACCAAATTCACCGTATTTACTATAAATATCAAATTTGAAATCAAGAAATTAACTGGAACAAAATCCATATAAATCATACCAGAAAATTAATAAAGTATTTGTATCAATTTTTTACTGTGTCACTTATTGTAATAAGTTTTAAGGGACTAGTTTTAGGAGCCATTGTTTCCATTTACAACCCTAAAGATCTAACTATTGATGGTCATGGTTGCTCGCAGTCTCCTCTCTTGTGGTGGAACATTAAATTTCTTTATTAAATTTTTTACTGGTAGGGTTTCAAAACTTATTAATTGGTCTTTTTATTTCCATATTGAGAAGTTCTTCCACATTATGAGTATGATATGGCTTATCATGCCTTTTAATAATTTCAGATTTGGGTCAAGTTTATAGTACTCATTCCAAAAATGAAATGCTATAACTTATCTTCCTCAAATGTAACATTTTCAAAGTGTTCTCCAGCTCTGGTTTTTAGGTTTCTTTTGGTATGCTCTATGTAAAATGTTTCACAATCCTTACAATTCATTTGGTATATTCAGGATTTATCGATAGTTGGGATTTCATATTTTGATTTTGTATTTAAAAATTTTATCAATGAGTACCTATTTATTGGTACCAAGATGGTACCAAGATCTTTCTGAATTTGATAAATGTTTATGGGTATTATGTGAAGTCCATGAATTGCTTTCTTTTTCCATGGTGAATGTGCTTGCTTCCTTGATAGCATTCTTCAGCTTCAATTTCTAATCTTTCTGAATATTAGATTGATTGATTAATTGATTGATTTAGTTTTATTTATTTGTTTGTTTGATTGTTTGTTTGTTTATTTATCCTCTGATCATTATACTTGTTATGGGATTGCCAATGGAAAGAACAAAAAGATATGTACAATAATAAAGAAAGAATAGTCAGTTATACATAATTATACATACACATCAACCGTGTTTGATTATGATTATGAATATGATGATGATGATGATGATGATGATGATGATGATGATGATGAAGATGATGATGATGATGATGATGATGATGATGATGATGATGATGATGATGATGATGATGATGATGATGATGATGATGATGATGATGATGATGATGACAACGACGACGACGACGATGATAAATGAGGTATTTACCTTGAACAAGAACACAGAAGTATATGCTCAAAATGCTTATTATAGTCACCTTCCTTCTCTACAATGTTCTATAATTATTTCTGACACCTAATATATTGAGTTCAATCTTTCAGAAGATGCCTGTTACCTATGTTTTGTTTTGGTTAAAATGTGTATATACATGAAACCATAGAAGATGGAAATAAAGAAAAGAAAAAACACTTTACTGCAAGCAAAACAAAGTTTTTACTGAAAATGTTGCTACATTACATCAAATAGTTTTTGTGATATTAACCTTGTTATAATATATTGTTTTCTGGTTGCCCTATCTTATTTTTTTATTACTGTATAATTGTAAATTTATTTCATCCTGTAAGTCTTTTGTAGAAAATGTCAAATTCATGCGTAAATACAATTGAGAATATTGAAATAAGAACACAGTTTTAGGGAAATATACTTACAATTTAAGATTCATAATTTATTAAATTTAAGGGTGAGTTGACTAATGACACTGAAAAACACTTACTTTTAAACTTCCTGGAACATGTTTCACAGGCAAAATTCCTTTATTGTCCAAGACACATCAGTGATGCACTTAAATTTTAAACATGTAAGAAAAAAGCATAAAGTTCTCTGTAGAAATAGAAAAAGATGAGCATCTACCATTTTTTGTTCTAAAAATGATGATGATGACGACGACAATGACGATGACGATGATGATGATGATGATGATGATGATGATGATGATGATGATGATGATGATGATGATGATGATGATGATGATGATGATGATGATGATGATGATGATGATGATGATGATGATGATAAATAATCAGAATAAACTTTGGCATTTACAGAAAACCAACAGAAACAGACAAGTACATAAAAACTAATGGCTACAACCCAAGATGCCACAAACAGGTAATCTTCAATAGTTTAGCACACAGACTGGTCAACATCCCTCTCACAACAGAGGAGTACAAAAGAATAATTGAAATAGGACAAAAAATGACTTCCACAAATCATTAGTAGACATAAAAGTGAACTTAGCAAAAAAGAAGAAGCTACCAAAGGAAACCACAACCCTCTCAGCTACAGATACTAAAATGATCTTCAGAAAATTCACTTGCCACCCATGGGCCTTTGATAAATTCAAAAAGTCTTCAAAAAACATAACATTCAACCAGCACCAGTCAACTCCTTAAAAATCCTAATATGCTGAAACATCAAAGATGCCATTCCAGCTAACAAAAAATCTGTTATATATGAAGTTGAATGCTGTGACTGTACTCAAATTTATATAGGAAAAACCAAAAGAATTTTAGAACCAAGAGCAAAGGAACACTTTAGGAACATAAAATACAAACAATTAGAAAAATCAGCAGCTGCCACACATTTTTGAGAAGAAAACCACAACATTAATCGAGAACCAAAACTACTTAAACACACAACAGAAAAGTAAGAACTGTCCACATGGGAACAAATCTTTATTTCAGAAAATAGAAACAGAGTATTCAATTCTGACATCCCCCAGAAAGATTTTTCCAGCAAGTTCCTCGAACCACCTTCACAGGAGACCTCCACAAAATATCGCCAACTACACCACAGAGAACCAGTCGATGTCTGGTTGATAATGGAGGAAAGTAGCCTTTGAAATATGTTCCGGGAAATTTAAAAGTGTTGTTTAATGTCATTAATCGACTTACCATAAAATTTAATTTATTACAACAACACTGTTTTCAACACTTCTATGAAAGTAAATTATATTCATAATTTATTAGAAATAATGCCCTATTTAGAACAAAATATAATTCTTCAAGTACTTGTACAATTTAGGCTTCTTTTCTATACCTGGCCGGTCAGCTTCCTTTCTCTTTGTTGGTTTAGTTTAGCAATTCTCGGATATGTGTAACAAAGTAACATATATGCCTAATTAGTCTGTGGGTAAGGCTGTATATTATGGCACGTTTATGAAAAATAGGTTATAGCTTCAATTTTTTATCTAATTTTTAAACTGGTTTGGCTTCCTGTAAGTTGCAAATTTCATTTTTGTGTTGTTTCTGTGACATTTAGGTCCAAGAGAGAGAGTTATCCATTGGCTTCCTACTTTGTTATGAATTTTTTCTTTAGATTGTATGGCTTTAATGCATCATCTAAATGTTTCAAAATTTAACTGTATTGGAACACCACAGTGAAGTGAAATAATTATTAAATTATAGACGAGTTGTATTTATTATACATTTAAGTAAGTGTAGCCAATGTGTAGTAAACACGACTCATCTATAATTTAATAATCTGAATGTTTTTTGGAACTACTGCAAAGATATTAACACTATTGGCACCAAAACTGTAAGATTAATTAGAAGTCTGTTTTTAGGTTTATTTCATATAAATACCTAAATAAATTTGCAGAAGAATGTGAAAAAGGATTTCCCATAGATAATCCTGATTTCTGCCTGAGCATTTCCAATTAAAGCTGAAGAAATTTTGTTCAGTTAACAGATTTGTTAATGAAATATATTGTTTTATGTACTTCTATTGTTAGCCATTTTCTTAACACGGTGTATAGTAAGTAAAATTACACTGTGAGTTAACTGAGACACTCTGTACTTCACATACCACAAATTTCCTTTCTTGTGAAGTTCAGAGTGAAGTGCAGACTGTCTCATTCAACTCATAGTATAATTTTAATCATTACATTGCTTCGCAGTGTTAATTCCAATTTACCTTTTTAAATAAACTACCTATAGTATAAGATCCTTGGTAATAGGGATATGACATCTAAATGAAACAAATTTATCATTAATTTGTCCAATTCTATGTTTTAAATTTTTTCTATTCTTAAAGAGATTTTTAAGTTTGCACTATAGAGTTTTAGGAGAAAATTAAATTTGTTTAATACTATTTGGTCAAATTATATATACAGGAATTTCTGCTACTAGTCATAGGTTCACGGCTTTTCCTATTTTGAATATTTTTGTAAACCATAATTTCTTGGTAAGATTGAATTTTCCAGTTGAATTTTGTGTAATTTTTTCCACTGATTAACTTGCATCCTTTTAGACTTTTAGTTACAGATTTGATGCAAGAATTTAATGTGTTGGTGTTTACTTTTATCTGGGTATCATTGTGAAAGGTTTTCTTTGTATGTTTAACTTTCTCTAATATGTCGATGTCCGGCTGAAGATAGAGGGAAGGCCTCAGAAACCGGTTCCGGGAAAATTTAAAAGTGAGTGTTGTTTTGTGTTATTAATCGACTCCCAATTAACTTAATTTATACAACAACACTGTTTTCAACACTTCCATGAAAGGATTCTCTAATATTATTACTTTTTTCCCTTTACCTCCTTTAGTGTAGATATATTGGATTGCTTTTAAGTGATCTTATGATATAGTTATTACATAACAATGAAGTGCGCACAAATTGTCAAAGAAAAGAAATTGGTGGTGAGATCATTTGATATAAAAGTCACAGAAATATGTCATTACGTTGTGCAGAATTCCACTAAAGCCTTTCTAAGCTTTTTGCACATAGTAACATGATACTGGTTGCAGCATTGCTTACAAAGTTCACACACACAGTTGTTGTCAGAGTCATGAAAACACTCACTTTTACAGAGCTTTGGTAGTGCCCATGCAGTGCCAATAGGTACATGTCATAGTTAGTTAGTTTTTATTCATCCTTTTGATCATATTACATGATATAGGACACGTCAAGTACTTATAACTAAAAATTATACAATATACATATATACAACACAAGTTTGGAATGAAAATTCAACTGTATGTACAGTATAATGATAATGATGATGATAATGATGATAGTAATAATAATAATAATAATAATAATAATAATAATAATAATAATAATAATAATAATAATAATAATAATAATAATAATAATAATAATAATAATAATAATAATAATAATAATAATAATAATAATAATAATAATAATAATAATAATAATAATAATAATAATAATAATAATAATAATAATAATAATAATAATAATAATAATAATAATAATAATAATAATAATAATAATAATAATAATAATAATAATAATAATAATAATAATAATAATAATAATAATAATAATAATAATAATAATAATAATAATAATAATAGTAATAATAATAGTAATAATAATAGTAATAATAATAGTAATAATAATAGTAATAATAATAGTAATAATAATAGTAATAATAATAGTAATAATAATAGTAATAATAATAGTAATAATAATAGTAATAATAATAGTAATAATAATAGTAATAATAATAATGATGATGATGATGATGATGATGATGATGATGATGATGATGATGATGATGATGATGATGATGATGATGATGATGATGATGATGATGATGATGATGATGATGATGATGATAATGATGATAATAATAATAATAATAATAATAATAATAATAATAATAATAATAATAATAATAATAATAATAATAATAATAATAATAATAATAATAATAATAATAATAATAATAATAATAATAATAATAATAATAATAGTAATAATAAGACCTAAGGTCTTGTTGATTGGTGTCTGTCCTGGAACTGTTGTATAAAACTTGAGTCATATTTCCTCCCTCCTTCTTTCCCTGTTTTTGGAGAAGTCTTTCCAGCTGTTAATAGACATTGGAAGACAGAGTACAGCTAGGTGTGGAATCTCTGATTACAAGCAATGCATTTAAGTATTTGGGTCTGTCTCTGCAAACCATAGCCAGGTTGTTTAAACTATAAACCAAATCTAGAACATCAGCTGCAATAACAGTTAAAAATGGCAAAAAGCTGGAAAGGATGAGACAAGAGGAAAAGTATAATATTTTAATCTTTATGGCTTTACTCTCTCAACATTTTGAAAGAGCGCTTTATTTTGTCCATCTGGACAGCTTAGAACTCTTGGGGATGGAAATGTTATGTCTTACTAGGCACTGTATTTTTCCATATAGCACTACAGAAAGGTGAAAGTGAAAAAGACAATCTGAAAAAAGAAATACAGAGGCATAAAGAAGAACTGAAGTGCATGAGAAATGAAATAACTCTTTTTGTGAAGGAGGAGAAGAAGCTACAAAAGATTATTCAGGAAACTGTAAATGCAAAGGATAAACAAATCAAACATATGAAGCAGGTAATTCTGAAATCCTTTACCTATATATTTTATTTAAGTGTGTGTATGTGTCAAATGGTCAGAATTTGAAAATAAAGTTCTTCTTTTATAGAGAGATTAGATCAGAGGTGCCAACGAGTGTCACAGATGACTCCCCTCCTTTTCCCCTTCTTCAGTTTTTCACTTACTGGCATGGGGGGTGCAGGGGAACAGCTGATTGGTACTGGCTAATGCGGTACATCTACACCCCTTTGTGTTTTAAAACAAATGCAAGTAAGCGGCAGACAGTCAATATGTCTCGTTACAGAGCCCATCATCGACAAATTATTAGCTAAGAAGAATAAGAACTTCACTTAAATTATAAACTAATAATTATTTACATGTAGCTATAAAAGTAAAATTCACAATGGTATTCACTACACATTATGCACACAAAAATATGAATAAATAGTTTAACAACCCGCCACTGAATCTTCCGCATGCTCTTCCACACTCCAGTATCTATTATGTCACCTGCAAAGGTTAACTAGGAGGGGTAAAAGGTAACCACCCTGTTTCCCCTCAATGACAACACTGGACTAGATTCCATTGTGTAAGGACTATGATATAATGAAGCACAAAATTAATATAATTTTGAGTTGAACTAATACTCAATGCTCCATTTATTGCTAGTATTTACCTAGAACGCATTTCACTAGGATCTTCCTAACATCATCAGATGTTAAATGGATGCGTAGGCTTCCACGGCCTGTGTCTTGATGTGTGATCTTGGCCTGCCACAGCAATCTCTGCAAAACGACGGTCTAGGGAAGAATACCACAGGAAAAGAAAGCCCTAAGGAATCGAACCAGACAGCAAAACACAATATTAATTATCTCCAAAACCAACAAAAAGAGGTGACACCGGTGCAAGATCCCATTGGCAGACAGGCAACCAATCGGGGACAAAGGGGCGGGACCAGCAGAGATTCGCAACCGGTATATAAACGGGAGCAACCGGACAAAGAGCGGACAAGAGCCCAGAAGAAGCTCACGACAAGATGAGCGAAACGTCGGCAATTTCGACCAAGATGACGCGGCCTTCACCGGAAGCCAAGATCACACATCATCAGATGTTGTCAACTAATGGACTTCGGTTCAGTGAACTCCTTGGAGGTGATGGGAGCGTCTCTGTCGGTATTTTGATGAACTTGAAATTTGGGCTTTCTTCAAAGGTAGTGTAGAAATTAAACAATTTTCATTCATGTTTCTTTATAAAGATTTTTTCCGACGTGGTTAATGCAGCTGGACCTTGGACACTTTTTAATAAGTGAATTTCTCATTCTATATCATGATTCTCCTTCCAAAAATGGTACGCTACTGCCGATTTATCTATTTCTTTATTCCTGATGTTCCTAAACTGCTCTTTAAGCCTACTGTTCAAATTCATTTTTGGCTTAAAGAGCATTTTAGGAACATCAGGAACAAAGAAATAGATAAATCGGCAGTAGCGTACCATTTTTGGAAGGAGAATCATGATATAGAATGAGAAATTCACTTATTAAAAAGTGTCCAAGGTCCAGCTGCATTAACCAGGTGGGAAAAAATCTTCATAAAGAAGCATGAAAGAAAATTGTTTAATTTCGACACTACCTTTGAAGAAAACCCAAATTTCAAGTTCATCAAGAGACCGACAGAGATGCACCCATCACCTCCGAAAAGTTCACCGAACCGATGTCCATTAGTGGACAACAGCTGATGATGTTAGGAAGATCCTAACGAAACGTGTTCTAGGTAAATACTAGCAATAAGTGGAGCATTGAGTATTAGTTAGACTCAAAATTATATTAATTTTGTGCTTCATTGTATCATAGTCCTTACACATTGGAATCTCTCATGTTGTCAGTTTATTTTGGTTATCAGTCCCTTTAATAATTTTGGAATTGGATCAATGTCATGATTTTCATTCCAAAACTGAAATGCTACTGCTGATTTATCTTCTTGTTTCATTTTGATGTTTCCAAAGTGCTCTTTGACTCTGGTTTTTAAATTTCTTTTAGTTTGACCTATGTAGCATTTTTCACAATTCTTACTACTTATTTGATATATTCTGGATCTGTTAGTTGATGGGATTTCAACTGAGTATCTATTAGTAGGTGCCAAAATGAAATGTGTAGTGTTTAATGCCCGCTTTTACTACATACGGCACCGCAGGCGATGACACTGATGATACATGAGATGAAGATGGAGTACCGCTGGAATGAGATGGCAGGGGAAACCGGAGATCCTGGAGAAAACCTGCCCCAGCGCCATGTTGTGCACCACAAATCTCACTTTGCAGTCACCTGGGATCGAACCCAGGCCGCCTTGGTGAGAGCCAATCGGTCTAACCACTGAGCCACAGCGCGGCCATAGTAGGTGCCAAGGTGATATTTTGTTCCTTAAAGATCTTTTTGATTTCATTAAATGTTTTGCCTGGTATGTGAATGCACTGAATATACTGTTGCTTTCTGTTTCTTTAGTGAATGTGGTTGCTTCCTTAATTGTTTTATTTAGTTTAGTCTTTTTAATTTTCTTGAGCACCAAACTTTTGTTGTATCCATTTTCTTCTGCTATGTGGGGTATAGCTTTTTGTTCTTTGAAGTATTCTGCTTTATCAATTGGTATGTTGACTAGTCTGTGTGTAAGACTGCTTTTTATTGTATGTTTATGTATAATTGGGTTATAGCTATGATTTTCTGTGTCATTTTCTGACTGTAATTCCTTATTGTAAATTGCAAATTTAATTTTTGTTATCATTCCTGATGATATTTAGGTCCAAGAAAGAGAGTTGTCCATTGATTTCCTTTTCTATTGTGTTGATAGTCCTTTCATGCAGATTGAATAATTTTGATACATAATCTAAATGTTTATATGGAATTACTGCAAAGAATTTAAAAATATTTATACCAAACCTTGAAAATCCACGGGGTGGTGGTGGCAGTGGTGGTGGCGGTAGCAGTGGCGGTGGTGGTGGGTGTGGTGATTTTTCTTTTCAGGAGAAAAATCTTACTAAAGACATCTCTGGTGAATTGGTTTCTTACTAAAAAAGACATTGTAAGAATCATAGTGAACTCTTCCTTGGAACTGCACAAACAGCATTACTACAAGAAGAGGACATTCAGGATGGTAATCAGTTAATCACAATTCAGCTAAAATCTCAATGGCTAGTTCACTCTCCAATTTGCAGCAGATGTTAACATGAGAGAGGCTACCTCAGCAGCCAAGAACATTCCTAACCTGACGTAATTGATGCCATTGAACACATTCAAAGAACCTGTGTTCTACTGTGTCTACTGTGCCACAGTAAATGCATTTGACAGTGGCCCAAAACGATGGAGATAGCCTGGAAGCAATCATGTCCTCTGAGGAACTGTGTGATGTAAAAGTTGACATCACCTCTCCGGCACATATACCAAGGTGTGATGTTTGGGATTAAGTGTTTCATCCAGTGAGTAGTCCTATCATTCGTATCCCAGACCTCCTGCTACTGTTCCAATAACTACTGTAGAGCCTCATCCAATGCCATTCCGCTCTCTTAGTAGATGCTCTGTGACTAACAAGGTAACAAGAGGCATTCTGGCCAGGACCAATATGCCTTGGTATACGTGGTACGATATGTGTTGGTAACTTGAATCACATCCTTGCAATAAAAAGACTCATGATTATGCTACCTTTGCAGTCAAAATATTGTGGCCCTTCAAAGTATTTTCAGTGGACAGGGATGACATCCTTTATCAATGATTAATATATAATAGACTTAATTATGAAAAGCTTATGTCTTGAAATCATTATGAAAGGAGGAGCTGAGGAGCTTTGTGTCAAATGCCCACACCATAGAGCAAGATAGACTCACAACTGAGAAGAGAATTCCCCTACTGCTTTACTTAGCACCTCCAACATTCAGCATTATCCAACATTCAGCCTCAGATGAGCCACAGCCACACTTGCCTTTGGACCAATGCGACAATGGACCTCATGTAACGTTCCATGTACATATGAATGAATGAAATGAATGTCCAAATATTTCAAGGAATCCTTACTCTGGATAGCCAAATTGAATCCAGAATGGATTCTAAAAATAATGGGAAGAGTGAAACCTAGATCTATATGCAGCACATTGTTTAAAAATTATAATATATTATCTCTTTCATGTATTTTTATCTTCAAAATTTTAAAGATTACAAAATTAATTTTGATGAATGAAAATGGTTTCATACCTTGAGTAACACTGTACCTAACCTAACTATAATACTAGACAGAGGATGCATATTCATGTGCAAAGAAGTAGTACAAGCACTCATCATAATGGTGTAATGAATTTAAGATTATATTTTTAAATAAGTTATCCATAGCCAATAAAACTAGTTGTAGTTTTAAAACATAATCTTGGCATAATTATATATAATATTTTTCATGCAACTTTTAGTAAATGTCTATGTTACACATGTGTTTATTGGATGCTTTTAAGCTTTAAAACTATTGTAAGTAATAATTGTAAATTAATAACTTGAGTTGTCCTATATCATAGTACCCATGTAGTAAATATGACTCACAGGATTCTAATAAAGATAAAGCAATTTAGGAACATTTTGTATGTTAAATTGTAGAATTTATATGAATTTGTCTAAATATAAACATAAAAAAGGTAAAGAAGTGAAATCAAATTCAATCTCCATTATTATTAGCAATCCTTAGCAATATAAAAGTTGGTAGATATCTATCTTGCTTAAAAAGTGTGAGTATAAATGTTATAAAGTTAATATCTGCTGGTATTAACTATTGGTTAAAATCTAATATCAACAACAGTATTCAGAGAGTAATTTTAATATTAGGTCATTCATTATAGGTCATGAATGAACGAGACATCCTTGGTTCACTGCTATTTCGAAGAAATAAAGAACTTTTCATGTTAAATAATAAGATTGATGTTCTACAACATACTCTAAATAGAGGAGAAGCACAATATCAGCAGAGACTTGATGATATACGGCTTTTGAAAATAGAGATAAAGAGACTAAGGTAATAAATATGTCCAAAATATACAAATTGAAAGAAGCATAGAGACAGTAAAGCACAAGTTAAAATAAAAGTGGATCGAGAAGATATTGACACATTGCATAACTCACTGAAAAGCAATTTATTTATTTTAATAAATACATACTTACACCAAAAGTACCTACATATATTCAAGAGGTAAATATAAATTGTGGTAACATTTTCTGTAGAATACTTATAGGTTTTAATTAATTAAAGTGTAACTTATGATTCCAAACCCTGGTATAAAACATTTTCAAGGGCGATTTTTATGAATAATCCAATAATATGGCCAATAATGGCCAATTCTTAAGTGGAAGACTGACCAAAGGAGCTAGGAAATGGCAGAGGAAAAGCATAAGTACTTTATCAGGTAGGTAATTGCATTGTAAGTATTGTAGCATAATGAAGAACAGCTGCACCAATTCAAGTTACACTAGCAAAGAAGGAAAATAAAGCAAAAAAAAAAAAAAAAAGACTGATTGAAAAAAGCTAAGTAGAAGATTAAGACACAGGCTGCATAGAAAACTAACATTCAGATAATACCTAACAGTCATTATTTTACACAAACACCAAGGTAGCTCCAAAATAGGAATGAACATAAGGCGGGACTAGGCATGGGTGGTTTAACGCTGATTAGCCTTTGAGGTGTGTGCGATGTACAGTTCAACGTGCGGATTGGCTCGCTTTGCTGAACTCTATGGTTAATTTATCGAAATTTAACTCTATGGTTAATTTCTTTGTGTGCTCAAAAGATACTCATTACAGAATTATTTTGTTTTTCCCATGATGCAGAACTAACTTTTCTGTGGGTGACTATCCAAACCCCATGTTTATAGGACATCTGGACATAGGACATGTGGAAAGATAAGATGGCTGACTAGAAAGAAAAAAATCATTAACCGTCAGTGAAGAAAACACACACGTGCTATGCTGCAGTTGCATTTTTTACCTTGCATTCAGTATCATGGTGATCTTTCAAGAGTGCAGACTTGCTTTTCAAAGCTGGTACATATGTCGCTTAGCAAGCCCAGTACTAGTGTGCCCAGTACTGACTACGAGATTTTACATAAGCAGACTAGAAATATTATTTTTCCTGAGTATTCCTTTTTCAAACAGTTGTCAATTAAATACATTTTTGAAAGTACAAATTTGAACAAGTTTGTCACTGAGTGCTCATTTTGTGACGAACATTGTTAAAGAAGGCAAACAGTTCAGAAAATTAGAGGTTTGCATATTTAGGTCTCCTTTGAAACATCAAACAGCTGAAAGTATGCTACCAAATCAGACGATTTTCAAAAGTGGGTTTTACATAGAACAATTTATGACTTATCTAATAGGGGTGAATATCCAACTGCCAATAGGCTGACCAATTTAATGAGGGAAAAAATAGAACATACATGGCCATATCTCCTAAGTAAAATATTTTGAAATTTCTTAGGTTAAATATAGGAGAACCAATGACGGTCGGAAATTTCAATTTGAAAGAAGCAATATTGTTGCTGCAAGATTAAAATTTCTGTACACAATGCACATTGGAAGTACAGCTGATTCATGGTGTAAAAATGCTTCATAAATGTACATTCATATCCTCCATATTTATTAACTATTTTAATGACACAAAAGTTGGTAAAGTCCATTACAGGCAGTATACAATTACGACATCATTAAAATAGAGGCTATACACAAATCGTTGAAATGTCACTATTTTGTTTCACTGTAGCAAACTACATTCTTTCGTCGAACACATATAATTTGTGTCATTTTGTTTTGCATGCATATGAACAATGACTGCGGAAGTGAATTGTTCTCTGGTTCACAGCTTTAAGGCTTAGATTACATATATGTTTTTACACACAGCCTGAAATATTAAGCGAACTTCTATCAAAGCGTATAGAAGTATGTACATCTCAGAATACTTGCTATGCAGGTTTGGTGAGACAAGGACAAATATACAAGTATCTTCCATCTCTGTTGCCCGCTCGATATGGAACTGGCAACACCAAGGAAGTACGCTAACTGTATTGGCTGTTCCCATGTTCATTCTTATTTTGTAGCTACTGTAGTTGTGCTGACTGTTATATTTTATAGTTGATATAGTGTTACCCTTCTGTACAACTTTATTTATTTTCTACAAATGTGTCTGCTCTTTTCTTGTGGTCTCTAAGTAAACCAAAGAAAGAAATGTGCTTCCCCTAAATAAAATATCCATCAAAAATCATTCTTCTAATACACCTCCTTATTCTTGATATAAGAATATTTACATAACTTCTCTTGTTATATTGCAATTTGTGGCTTATTGTTTGTAGATGAATGGTTGGAAAGTCAATTACAGTAAATTGGCTTAGGAGTAAAAGTTGATGGGGGGAGAAAACAGAGAAACAAAATAAAGTAAATAAATTAGATGCCATGGTGTTATTGGTTGTTGCAAATATACATTATCTAATAAAAATATAAAATGGCTATGGGTAAGAGCGACCAGATGGAAACCAGTAGATCCGTGGTTCAAATCCCGGCTGTGGCATTGAATTTTTCATGTCGACTCTATCAATCCAATACCTTAGCCTGTATAAAGCTAGTATGAAGAAATGAATAATTTCCATCAATTAACTTAAATAATAAGAGTTAACTGTTCATATTCATATTTATTGCAACTTAGTACAGTGTTTGAACACAATTAAGCCATGTCATTTGTAATACATACTCTCTCTGAAAAGTAAACAATTAGAAATAACAAAATAATGGAGAGATCAAATTAAATATACAAGCTAGTCATACATTGTTTAATGGTATATAATTTAAAAAGAAATATAATATGCTAAAATTAAATATATGCTAAAATCAGTAATAAAGCGTAGTTATTTTTAAGTGATACATAAATTCTTTGATGGTATAAAATACATAATCTATTAGTAAGGCTTTTAAATGTGTTTTAAATGTATTTAAATTGTTACAGGTTCTAATTGAAGCGGGAAGTACATTATAGAACTTTATTACTGTATAACTAGGCATCTTTTCATATAAGTGCATTCTGTGTCCTGGAATAGCGAGATTATTTTTGCCCCTTGTATCATAGTTATGGATATCTGAGTTTGTTTTCATTGGAAACTTACGATTAACCAAGTGAAGAATAGATCCATAAATAAATAAGCCCGGGAGTGTGAGTATCTTTGCTTGCTGAAAGGTATTTTTGCAGGAATATGTATGTTTTAAATTCCCTATATATCTAACAGCACGTTTCTGGAATATGAATATCCTACTGAGGTTTGTTTTACTGGTGTTATCCCAAATTTCTATCCCATAAGATAAGGCCGATTGGATAAGGGCAAAATATATAATTTTAGTTGTTGTACATGGAATGTAATTTTTAAGAGTTCTCAAAACAGAGCATGGGACTCAAGTACTTACAATAGTAAGTCACCACAAATGGTGTCTCTCAGATGAGAGAGTCCCTAGTGGTTTACTGGGAAAATATATGAGTCAATTGGAGAATAGTAGATCCGTGCTTCAAATCCTGGCCATGTCATTGAATTTTTCATGTTGACTATCAATCCGATACCTTAGCCTGTATACGGCTAGTATGAAGAAATGAATAATTTCCATCAATTAACTTAACAGTGGGACAGTTGAACTCAATTTATGTGAATTTTTATTGCTTTCAGACCAATTATTTAGAGTATCAAAGGTTTCATTTGATTATTATTTTATTTTCATCCTTTAAGAACAATGTACATTGTTATTGGACATGTCAGCATATGAAATATTTATAATGGTATATGTACATAGACTATGGTTTACATAAATACAGCAGTTGGAGCAGTCTTGGAGCTGACTTCTTTTGTGATCCATAGTCACAATATTTGCACCATCTGCAAAGAGAATTGTCTTAGCAGGATTGCTTATTATTGAGGGAAGATCTTTTATAGTAAGAATAATAAGTGGCCTAGAACGGACTCTTGTGGGACAACATGCTTTATTTCAGATCACTGAAAGTAAACCTTGCTATCATCTGAAGAATTTATCATCACCTTTTGCTTTTTATTTCTTAAGTTTGACTAAATCCATTGATATCCTTTGTCATTAATACCATAATGGAATAATTTTTGTAGAAGTATTTTATAACAATCAAACGCTTTTGATAAGTCACATAAAAACTCTATTGTGCATAGTTTATCATCAAGAGCTTTAAGAATCTCAGTTGTTAAATTGAGTTGACATTGTCTTCTTGAATCCAAACTGCTCCTTTGCTAATACATTATATTTGTCTAGATGGATAGAGGAGATATGGAGAAGAATGGAAAACAATTATATCACGTTGTAGAACATAGCTAGCATAAGATTTTAAAATATAGAAATTCAAAAGCTGTGCAATAGATTATCTGAAAATATATTTTTAATTAACTTTAAAGACAGTCGATTAAAGACACTAAACAACACTCTCGAGAGCCGGCTGATGATAGAGGCAAAGCCTCAGAAACATGTTCCGGAAAAATTTAAAAGTATGTGTTGTTTAGTGTCTTTAATCGACTCTCTTTAAAGTTAATTTATCATAACAACACTGTTTTCAACACTTCCAAGAAAGGAATTGTTATATTTTTAATGTTTTATATTTCAATGAAGAGCACTTGGCAAAGGGAAATATATCCAACATATCCAATAATATCAGAGCTCCATTTTTTATGATAAAATCTTTTAATCAACATAATTTTAAGTCGAACTAGTACATAATGCTCCATATATTTCTTGGGTTTATCTAGAACACATTTCATTAGGACCTTCCTAAAGTCCTCAGCTAATGTTAACTATTGAATTTTGAATGGCTGAGCTCCTTGGAGGTATCTTGGTATCTGTTGGTATCTAGATGAACTTCAAGTTTGAATTCTCTTCAAAGCTGATGTTGAAATTCAACAGTTTTCCTTCATATTTCTTTATGAATATCTTTTTCTGTATGGTTAATGTAGTTGGACCCTGAACACTTTTTAATAAAAGGATTTCTTGTTCTATGCCATGATTATCATTCCAAAAATGGCACACTACGTCCAATTTGTCTATTTTTGTTCTTGAAGTTCGTAAAATGCTTTTTAAGCCTAATGTTCAAATTCCTTTTAGTTTTGCCAATATAAAAGTTGTCAAGCCTTTACAGTTTATCCTGCACACACCTGATTTTTTGTCTGCCCTCTTTTGTATTATGTGATTTCAAAAGGTGTTGTACACTGTGGGGTCAAAGTAATGTCACGTTCTTTGAAGACTTTTTGGTAAAGGTATGTAGCTCAGAGATGGTATGTAAATTTTCTGAATGAATAATTAAATTATAGATGAATCATATTTTTTACAATAAGCTTCACTTACGTACCTTTATTAAGGACATGTTTTGCAAACTATTGCTCAAATCATCAGCTCTATTGCGACTAAAGCTTGACCCAGTGGTGTGGGTAGTTCTGGAGCTTCTGCTGTCATTTGTGGACTTTGTGATGAATATAAATGTGGAGTTGCCTTCTTGCAGGATTTCAAAATTCATTAGTTGGTTTTTATGCTTTTCTGTATATTTTTCTCCCAGATGTTTTTGTATCTATTATGGTAGTTTGGTGCTTACTTCAATTTTATGATTTTTGGACTAGAAATGAGCTGGTATTGCGGACTTTTTGGTATTCATGTATCTTAGGTGCCTGAAATCTTCTTTCTTCCTAGTGCAATGTTTCTTTTTGTCCTCCCTATGTAAATTTTTTCACAGTCTTTACACTTTATCCTGTAAATGCCTGATTTTTCTTTTGGTTTTATATCATCTGTATTGTTGCTGTTAAGTAGGTTTCTAATGTTATTATAGTTTGCAAAATATGTCCTAGGATAGGTACATACGAGAAACTTATGTGTAAAATGTACGACTCATCTATAATTTAATTATGTTTTGCTTCACTGTGGTGTTCCAATACAGTAAAATTTTTAGATATTTCTGAATGAAGTTTTATTACTGATCCTTACTCATAGGAAGATTTTTAATATTTATTTGCATGTAAATGACTGATCTATCAAGATAATACCAAAAATTCAGAAATGGATTATATTACAAAAATTAAAATTTTTGCTCCACTGAAATTGTATTAAATTTTCAGAAAAGATAATAAAATTGCAAGAAACTCTTAAGCAAAGTGAGAATAAAAAGTGAAATTGGTGCATCAAAGGAGTGGAAGCAAAACATTACCACATGGTAGTAGATTTAACAAATTTTTTATTTAAGGACTTAGAAATAGTATAAGAAAAGTTTACAAATTTAACTTGTGCATTCAAATATGATGGACTAACAGCAGTTGAATGTTAGTCCATCATATTCATATGTATAGGTTATCATAAGTACATAAAAATGCAAATGACTGTGTAATTATACCTATAGAATGGCAAAAGCCTACATTTTAGGAACTTAACTTTACTCAAATCAGATTACTCAGTTGATCCCCAGTAGAAATCTTTTATACATTTATAAGATCTTTCAAAATAACATATGAAGCGGTAACTGATGTCTATTTAAATTTAAAATTATTGAAACTTACTCAGTAATGTCTTGCAGTAAATTATGAAAAATTATTTATGCTTATCATTCATTTTGCCCTAATTACCAACTCATTGGCAGCCCTTGTTCCAAAGACTACAGACCCCATTTTCAGTTGTTAATGGACCAACCAGTTATCACATACCAGACAACATTAGAGACACCTAGGAAAGAAGATCAGGGAATCACCATTAGCCAAGAATTGTTTTGCTTTCTTTTTCTATTTTAATTAGCATCCTCCAATACTGAATTAATACTATCTCGATCACATAGTTACATAAATGAATTTGCTCTTTGCTCTTTATAACAAGTACAATAGTATACACAATTGAAAACTTGTTTAAGATCATAGTCCAGTTACAAATAAATAAAGACAATCAATACAATTACAAGTAATAACAGTTAAAGTGCTAAAATAATGCATAAAGATGATTGAAATACAAATACATTAATAATAAGTTACTGTAGGTCAATTACAATATCATTATCATTCAGAAGAAGTATTTTATATACCTATGTAGAAGGGTAAGCCAAAAGCTATCCGCAATGTAACTATATTTTTTTTTTTTTTACATTGGACATACAGAATTCTGTCTTAAGGTAGTTGATTGTTATGATTTTGCAGTCCTACTATGAAAGTTTGATTGTCATTCCACCATTTGTTTTCCTTTTGTTGTAGATAGATCATGGCCGCTCCATTACAAGTTTGCTCAAAGAGGAACAATGATCTTTAATCCGTTTTTTGTGGTTGGAAGGCATATCAGGAGCCAAAATCCATCAAAGACTTTTGGCACAATATGGGAACAGTGTCTATGAATGGATTGACAAATTATAAAATGGTTGCACAAGTGTTTCATATGAGGAAGGAGCCAGGCAACCAGCTATGGCCACAACTGATTACAACATTGAGCTTGCACGTGACATGGTTCTGTTAGATAGACAAGTGCCTACTGATGAAATTTGAGGATTTTGGCCCCTGATATGCTGTATGAACCCAAAAATCGGATCACTGATCGTTGTTCCTCTTTGGTGCAAACTTCTAATGGATTATCCATGATATATATGCAACAAAAGGAAGACAAATGGCAGAATGATGATCAACAATCAAATACCCTAAGACAGAATTCAATATATCCATGTAATAAATGTTATACAAGGGCTGCTCAACGAAGACTGAGACTGATTTTTTTTTTTCACAGATGTTTATTACTCCATTTCATTGTTTACAGGAACTTTTCCACAGTAGTACCCTCTTACTTCAATGCACTTTTTATTGTGTCTCTGCCAGTCCTTGAACACATGCTGCAGGCCATTCTTTGTCAGGTTCTCGAGAATCACCTCACTTTTCTTCAGTACTGCTTCAGAGTTTTTAAATCGAATGCCCCTAAGCTGTGTCTTTAGTGATGGAAATAAAAGACTCACAGGGTGCAACATCAGAGTTATGAGCTGGATGCGGTGCACAGGTAATGTTGAATTGAGCCAGAAATTGCATGACCTTTTATTGCGACATGAGGCTGTGCATTGTCATAATGAAGTTGCTACCCAGTCCGAGAAAGCTCTGGTCATTTCTTTGCAATGTGTTTCCTCAATTTAGCCAACATTGATTGTAGTATGCTGCTGTAACAGTAGTGTGAGGGGAAATTGCATGCTACATCACAGTCAGAAAATGTGATCATCACTTTCTCTGCACATGGAACCATTTTTGCCTTTTTTTAGTGTTGGAGAACCTGGCAATTTCCACACTGTGCTGGCTTGTTTTCCTTCAGGATCACAATGATGCAGCCTGACTCATCACCGGTGATAATTGATTTCAAAAGCGCATTCCCTCCATCAGCAAAGAGAGGTGTCACTCCATTGTCTGGTATACAAAAATGCATGTAGCGTCTACAAAACAGAGCATTACTACCAACCTACCAATGCAAGAGTGCTGCCACCTACGGACATTATACACAAAAACATGTCATTTCAAAATATTTATGTTACATATAAGAAACTATCACGGAAGCAACAGGAAAAGAATCAGTCTCAGTCTTTGTTGATCAGCCCTCGTAGTTACATTGCAGATAATGTTTTACTTACCCTCATGTATATAACACAAATGTTTTCTAGAAAGTCTCCCCAATCCAACAAGCCCTTTCAAGGAGCAATATTTATTTGTTATTTTGTCAAATAATGCTCCCATAATTTTTATTAAAGTACAATATATTTAAGATATATATCATTAGATATCCTGTATTTTATATGAATAGCTTGTTAAGTCCTCCTCATTGTAAATGAATGTTGTAATTCATCAAAATATACTATAAAAATTATTAAACAAATTAAAGTGTAAATTTATGTCAAATAAATTTTTGTTGGCTTAACTATTTCTAAGATATTAATTGCTATTGGTTTAATTTTTTTAAAATGGTCATAATCTTTCTGAAGTGCAAGTCACATTCTTTTGAGTGTAGTGATGTAATCCAAACATAATGCAATTTCAAAGCAACCATATAGTGACTCACTTTATAAAGATCTTACTATCACTTCAAACTGCAACAATAATCTTGTGTAAAGAAGTTATTTCTGCAAATGTTTACCTTTATTGACCAAACTGGATAACAAACTGAGATTTTTAAATAATAATTTGTAGAAGCCATATAAAAATAAACGACAATGGGTAGAGAAAGTTGTGTGCAATTAGTGAAAGAGAATTTTGTTTTATAAATAAGACAATCTAATAGAGTGCGACAAGTATTAAAATTCAATTAAATATTAAAAATAGAAGCACCATTAATAGTGAAGTATTCATTGTTGGAGTACAGTCAGACTTATTTATCTCTAATTTTAAATATTAAACGTGTTCTAATATTTAAAACTGAAGGTGAATGTAAATAAGTATGACTACTTGAATACTCAAACAAATTAAAATTAAGTTTTCGAGTTATTGTTCGTTGCACATATGTCCAAGGGACCACCATTTCTCCTGGCAATAAGTATTGTGACTTTGTGGATTCGTAGAATTAAAAGTCCAATTTGTCGAAATTCTAAATGTTCTTTATTTGCGTAGAAATACACTTACAGTAGCAGTATTATATCACATACACAATCTACCAAGGTCGATGACCACAACAGTGTTCTCATTACACCTGTTTACAACATCGGCTCTTGTTACAACATCTGTTCACGACTCTCCTCTTACGTCTGTCCTTACAGCTGTTTACTACTCCACCCTGTTTACAAGTCCTCTGGCACGTCACAATCTCTTATATATACCTCCATTGATAATTTCTAGACTGTTCTAAAACAAACCAGAATCCAAAAAATCTCTATCAATCAAAAAGTCACTAGAAATTTCCATTTACCTCACTTATCTGTGTTGGTAAGTCTTTTATCTCCGCTATCTTTATATGCTGGCTCTTTGTGTACACAAGCCATGCTATCGTAGATAAGGGGTTCGCGACAGTATTTACAGTCTTATTGCAATTCTGATTTATGAAGTTGTACCATCTGGAACTTTAAGAGAACTGTCGAAGATTATTTATAAAAGAAATTTGAAGGCTAGTAAGACTTACTGGTTTTAGAAGGAATAAAAGTCCTTAAATTTCTTTGATATTTTAGGCATGAGAAAGAACTACTAATTCGTGATGCCAACAACACCATTGATTTGCGTCAGGAAATCCTTAATCTCCAAAGAGATCTAATAGAAGAAAAAATGAAGTGCCGTGCACTGGAAGACGAACTGCAAACTCCTCTTAATATACATCGTTGGAGAAAACTAGAGGTGAGTGTATTCAAATATTTGGCTCTTTCTTTTGTTTCTCCCTTTATTTGAAATTGAAAATTAAGAGTTTAATGGATGTTTTTCCATGATATTAAATACTTGTTACTCTACACCCCAAACAAAAGCAGCTATTAGAATATTTGTGGCATGCTAAAATCAAATTCAAAGTCAAAAAGCTTAAAGTGTTTTATTATAGATTAAAGGCAAATTTATTTAAATTGCAATAACTTAGCATATGTTTAGTTTAGTTTAGTTTATTTTCAATCATACAATATACACAGTTGGTGTTATTGAAGATCACGTCAGAAGCAATTATAACGGATAAGTTACAAATAATTACAATCATACAATTATTGGTACTAGATACATCAATATTTATAAATGGTAATTAATAATTATGATAAAATAATAATAAGAATTTAAAATGATGCACACAAAACCAGGTGTAAGTTATACAGAATATATTATTGAATACAAATAATTGTTGTGCATCATTGAAGACAAAACAACCAGTTAACAAAGAAGGAAAGTACATAAGTAGGATACTTCTAAATTTATGCAAGTTATAACTATTTCAGAACAAAAATGACACTTTAAATGTTTAGCATAACTACAACTTTGTTAATGTGTTTTAGGCTAATTAGTACTGTTGTTTAAAAATTCCTGTGAATTGTAAAAGCAGTGTGTTAGTATACCTGAGTATACCTGTTATAATACCTGAGATTGGTGACAAAAATTCAAACCAGATTTTGCAGTAGTATATCTACAGCTGTGGCATTAGAGCAACATTGAAATGTTTTCTTATGGAATTTTCAACAGCATGTTTCTAAAGCAGCTAAATGCCTTAAAAGGCCCCTTTGGAGCAGATCAATGGAGGAAATGAAGATGGCAAGTTACATGGACCAAAACTGTTACACTTAGGATGATCATAATAAATGTGCTGAATATTTGTCTAAGCTTTTCTACAAGCAGAAAGTAGTTGTTAATTTCTATATAAAAATCAGAGAAATCCATTTTTCATTTGGTGCTGAAACTTGCATTAGCTGTGTTTGTTAAAGAACATTTGCACTAAAAGTCAACGATTTTCTGTTCAAATTCTGGCCATAGAATTCAAATTTTTAATTCTGATTTGCCATTTTTTTTTCTTTTTGTGGACCATACACAATTACGGTGCAAAAGAAAAATTACTGCTAGTTTTAAGCTTAAATTTATGTCATAATGCTCACATAATTGAGTTTGCCAAGAAGTTTTGTCAAAAAACCTAAAAAAGGCAAATTAAATATGCAGTTTGCATCAAAAGCAATTATATATATTGTGATGCAGAGGATATATTCCAAAATGAGGGAGATTAGTACAGAGAGGACGAAGAAATAAACAGAGATAAGTAGAGGGCACACCAGAAGTACTTGGAAAAACTATATGTGGTCGGTTTATTGAAACTTCGTCACTTATGTTTTTATATTATCGAGGGACTAGTTTCAGAAGCCACGGCCTCCTTAATTTTCTACATGAATAAGTTCTCCTATGTTGTCAGTTTATTTTGGTTTATCACTCCTTTTAATAATTTTTGATTTGGATCAATGTCATGATTTTTGTTCCAAAAATAAAATGCTACTGCTGACTTATCTTCTTCTTTCAATCTGATGTTTCTAAAGTTCTCTTTGATTTTGGTTTTTAGATTTCTTTTAGTTTGACCTATGTAACATTTTTTCACAATTTTTACAACTTATTTAACCAGAAGTACTATCAATAGGTAACTTTAATCTTTTGGAAGCTTTCCTCCTTCCCGCTTCTTGAATGTTTGCAAAATCAGTGTAAATTTCCAATGGCTATATAAGCGATTGCAATCTTGGACAAGTGAGGAAGTGAATTATTTAGTTGTGTGTTTGTGTGCTTTTTGTGAAACAGAGAGAGCATTTTATTAGTGAGGTTGATGACATGCAGTAAGTGCTGCATCTATGAGGGTTTAGAATCATCTTACGTTTAACATTTCAGAGAAATGGGCCAAAGAAGAGGCTGCTTAACAGCAAAATGATGTACTAGACCAGTAAAATTTACTTTCAGCATCAAAAGTATATAAAAATTATTTCTGATATTATAGTATACAGAAAAGAAATGAATTATTTGCATATTTCTCTCTCTCTCTTTGATACACATGCACACATGTACATATGTATATTTATTTCTTGTATGACAGTAGTAAACTTATACATCTATACCGTCCTAATTTATATAAAAAAGAATTTATCTGATTACAACTATAGACAGGATATCCATATAATACTAGGTATACAAACCAAATTGATACACCTTATCATAGGCTTGCAAAATCACATCATACTTTTGAAATATTAGGTATAAGAATGTATAATGCACTTCCAGATTATGTAATTCGACTGCCAAATAGCAGCTTTGAACATAGGCTTTATGACAGATTATTAATCAACCCATTCTACTCCTTACAGGAATTTTTTGAAAATGCATCTGAATTGTAAGTAGTGTCACTTATTCACTGAACATTATTTTCTAATTTGTATTATTCTCATATTCTGTAAAATAGAATAGAAAGATTTGTATTGTATTGTAATATTTATGTTATCTTTTGACATCAATTGCTGTTAAGCTTGACTTTGTACTTACTCTGTATGATATTGTTGTAATTTGTATTGTATCTTCTGACGTTGTCCATTGCTGTAAAGCTCAACGACAATAAAATTATTATTATTATTATTATTATTATTATTATTATTATTATTATTATTATTATTATTATTATTATTATTATTATTATTATTATTATTATTATTATTATTATTATTATTATTATTATTATTATTATTATTATTATTATTATTATTATTATTATTATTATTATTATTATTATTATTATTATTATTATTATTATTATTATTATTATTATTATTATTATTATTATTATTATTATTATTATTATTATTATTATTATTATTATTATTATTATTATTATTATTATTATTATTATTATTATTATTATTATTATTATTATTATTATTATTATTATTATTATTATTATTATTATTATTATTATTATTATTATTATTATTATTATTATTATTATTATTATTATTATTATTATTATTATTATTATTATTATTATTATTATTATTATTATTATTATTATTATTATTATTATTATTATTATTATTATTATTATTATTATTATTATTATTATTATTATTATTATTATTATTATTATTATTATTATTATTATTATTATTATTATTATTATTATATAGTTTTCTCTAATATAATATTTTAACATCATTTTAAATCAGGGTGCTGATCCAGGAAAATTTGAATTGATCCAGAAAGTAAACATGCTCCAGAAAAGACTTTTGAATCAGAGTCAGGAAGCCCTAAAAAGAGAACAAAAATTACAGGAAGCGCAACAGCTGTATCTAAATTTGTGTCAATCATTAACACGTCTGCCTGGACCTGATGTTGCTATACAGCTTTATCATACACAACAAGCTCTAAAGGACAGGGATAGGAAAATGAAGGTAAGTGATTCATTCTCCTCCTTTTAACTTCTCTCTGTTTTTCCCTTTAAAACTACCAAGAGCAGTACAAGGTTATTAATCCTCATAGCCTATTTCTTCCAGAATCATTTCTATGGGGTCATATATCTCCTTGCTCTTTTCCTTTTCTTGAGAAGAGTCTTATGTTCTTATAGATAATATATGCATTGATTGCTGCAATGTCTATCAGCATAAAATACAGCAGAAGGACAGCTTCTCATAATGTGCAGTTGAATATTGCTCTGTCAACATGTCAACTATTTCAAACCTAATCTTTATGCTGTTCTGGAATTAAATCACCCTGGTATCTTCTCAACTTGACTGGTGTCAAATGTTTCATGAATTGTAGATAGAATTAAGGATTTACTTTTCTTTGGAACTTACGGTGTCAGTCTGAACAGGACAGAAAACTCATCTTGGATAGCAGCATTTCCTCTGGAATTTCACCACAAATAAAGGGGTGAGATTCTGCCTTTGCAGCTCCTGGGTTAGCTCAAAGCTGTTAAAGAAGTAGTCAGTTTTATAATTTCTTCCCCTGTCACTCAAGTGATCTACCATGTTGTAAAAAACTCTCTTGTGCTGCCAGGACATTACCCCCTTGACCTGAATGTATTTGTACATGAGCCTCACAGTCTACAGCTCATATTTTGATCCCATATTTCCTGGTTTTGATGGTATGTAGACTTTGAGATTACACCATCCTTTAAATGTGCATAAATACTCATCTACAGTAATAATGAACCTGGTATGTATGACATTCCAGCTTTATTGAATATGAATTAACAGAGCCAGACTGAAAAATTCAATGCCATAGCCGGGATTTGAACCACGGATCTCCTGCTATCAATTTATTGAATATGTCAAAGCTTCTGCTTTACTCAGAGAAATTTTTTCTTGCCTTTCATGTTGTTTTATCATCAAATTCCACTCCTACCCATGGTTACATGAAACAATGAGATTCCAAATTCTAGAGACTAGAACCAAGTAGGGGCTTACCATTTCTTCACTGACAATCAGAAAACCCAGGAAAGCTACTAATTCAGTATTTTCTATTTGTCAACATTTGTGCAGATAATTTTTTTTTTCATTCTTTTGCATGGGTATTTGTCTGATTATGTACAGACATTTGATGTGTCCAACATTGATTGTACTTCTTTGTACTAAACAATTAACTGGACTAATAAATTACTTATTTACCTACAATTCTTCTCATGTGTTCAGTAATGAAACACAAAATGATATCCTTTCTTTATGTCACTTTTCTCTTATACTTGGAACTATTGAAGCACTTCTGTCTCAAACAATTTCTGGAATCCTACTTGCTACCTTTTGCTTGAATGGTACTGTAAATTACATTACCATTCTTGTTTCTAAGTAGCAGTCTGCATTTGCAATAATAGTATATGAAGTAGCACGTTTGCCTCACTTTGAAGAGGTCCGAAGTTTGAATCTCAGTGTAAATTATAAGGCTTTTTCCTAAGAGTAAAGTTTTTTTCTGGCGTTTTACCTTATCTTGAAAACAGAATGTCTGGTAACTTTAAGCTCTATGGACCCTGGGCTCATTTGAGCATCAATTCACCCATATCATTCATCGTCCAATATGATTTAATGTTGGAGGTCATAAATTTAAAGAAAAATCAATATCATCATAGTTGTTTTTAGAGTCAATGGTATTATTTTTAATACCACGCACTTTCAATATCTTCACTTTGTGCTTCACTTGTGTCACTCACTAAACTCATCTCTTTTTCTAGATCTTCCAGCATTTGTTTTCTCATTGTAACCTTTAGCATACCTAACTTCATATTGATGAGCCATGTTTGTGAGCAAAATGTTATACAAACTGAATAACATAAACAATACACATCACCAAAACAATCTGGTGAATGCACAAGAGTAGGTACTGAATGCTCAAATATATCAGTAGCAGTACTACCATCTTAATAACCAAGCGGGAGGTCTCAGGTAGTTTTGTCTATGGCTCGAAGGTTTTGGAAGGCCCATGTTCGATTCCTGTGGCCGGCCTACCTGACCTATGTGTTTTTTTGAGAGTTTTTACGGGTCACAAGGCAATGCTAGGTAGATTAATACATCTCCCAAATTTTCTATCCCCCCATTTCACCTCCATTATCATTGCACATCATTTCTCATCTGGTGCTCTCTTTCAGGGTAGAAGTATTGGCAGGTATCTCGGCGCTGCATGGCAGAATGATATGCTGCTCCTCCTTCCGTAGGATGGTTTCTGGTCTGAATCAGCTTAATGAAGCAAAGCATAATAATCAATGCACATTGGTTTCAGGAAAACAATTCCAGCATATAGTCCTAGCAAAATTATGAATTCATGCTCTGATTTTCTTTGCTGAATTTTGAAATATATGTTACCAAGCTCTGAATAAAGTCAGTTTAATGAAGCAAAGCTTAATAATCACTATATGTTGACTTCATGATAAGATTTTATTTTCCAACTATCAAAATAACAATGTTTTGTTGAAATCAGATTGCAATTTAAAAGTTAAGTTAACCACTGGTGCGACAGCCCCACGAGAACCAAGGCCTACCAACCTGACTTCTGGCCTCATGCACACTTGCGCATGGCAGAGGTAGGCACTCATCCAACCGATACAGGAAGGAGATGTGGTGAACCTCTCAGCATCCCCCAGCCGGAACATTGGTTTTCGTGACCAGGGCCACTTACCTAGCGTAAGCTCCTCACTTACCTCACAATGCTGAATGGGCACCGGTCCTACACCCGGGACTTAAAATCTACAGCCCATGGGTGGGATCAAATCCGGGTCACCTTCCGTGGCCAGGGACCAAGGCATGCTGCCTTAGCCCGCTACGCCACAGTGCTGGACTAGATTGCAATTTAAGGAAGCAAAACAGTACACAATAATTTGATTACAGCAAATTTGGCTTATGTCTTAACAATATCATGAATTTGCTAAGTAAAGCTTATAATTTATTGAAAGAAAGGTCTTGCATTCATTTCTGTCTCACTTCATTATCGATAAAACAGGTTATAATTTAGAATGTCATCAACATAAATTCAAATTATAAGATTAAACATAACCCAATAAAACACTAAGCAAGTTGGTGCCACAGTAACTTGTATCACTTGCATTCAAGAGGTCCAATTTCAGTCCAGAGCAACTGTCCACTCTGAATAGGGTTTCCATGGTTTTTCTAGGTCACTAGGAAAATATAGCAAATATAAAAAAAACTATAAATTTCAGATAAAATCATAACTCATAGATCCTTGTAAAAGCCATATTGTAACATTTTTATACTTCAGATGAATATGTGTGTAGGCTTCTCTTATATTATTTTCTCAAGTATGAGGGTGAGCTGATTGGTCCTGGGCCTCACAATAATTTTTTTTCTTTATTTCTCTACATAATCTCCAGAATGGCTAATACATTTGTGATATTGGTGTTCTAATTTAATTAAACCATATATGTAGTGTGATTTATCATAGTCCTCAAAATAGCTGTTTATCACATCAATTGTTGTGAAATCTTCATCCTCCAACAAATTTTTTGGGGTTCTGGAACAGGTAGTAGTCACTGAGTGATAGATCTGGTGAACAACATGGATGTTCAAGCAATTCAAACTTTAATTCACCCCAAATGAGGTCTTTTTCTTTTTACCTCATCATTCAAACATTGCCCGCCTTGGTAGCGTGGTGGTATCGTGTCTGCCTCACGTTCAAGAAGTCCCGAGTTCGAATCTTGGTCAGGGTGAGTTAACTGGATAAGGTAATCCTGGAAGACGAATGTTGGGTAACTCTAAGGTCTATGCACCCTGGGCTCATTTGAGCTTCATTTCACCCATTCCATTCATTGTTCGATATGACTTAATGTTGGAGGAAGTAAATTACAAAAAAAAAAAAAAAAAAAAAAAAAAAAAAAAAAAAAAAAAAAAAAAAAAATCAGAAATTGCAGTAAAATTGTTTATAAATCACAAGTAATACTTTAACCCTTTTCTAAGTAATCAATAAAAATAACTTCATGTGCTTCCCAGGAAACACTCGCCATAACCTTGTTAGCTGACAAAATTGACTTTGCCCTTTTTGGAGTTGGTTCACTTGGCGCAATCCTGTGATTTACTTTCTGAAGTATGGTGATGTATCCAAGTTTCATCCATGGTAATAAGCTGTCTCAAGAATTCACTGGGAGTTTCAAAGTAAAGCTTCAAATTCTTAACAGAAACAGTTTTTCTTTGCAACTTTTGATCAGGTGTAAACAAGTGTGGCACCCATTTTGCACAGACCTTGTGAAAGCCCAAAATATTACTTAAAATATTACCTACACATTCTTTTGATATGTTTACAGCCTTTTCTGTCTCAAACAACTTTAATTTGCAATCTTCCAGTACTAAACGATGAATTTTTTCAATGATCTCTAGAGTTGTGACTTCCACAGTTCACACACAGCGAGGTTTATTCCTAGTGCTCATATATCCCATTTTTAACTCTGCAACCCACCTTTTAATCATTTTATATGAAGGGGCAGAGTCTTTCAGTGTACTGTAAATTTCCTCCTTGATTTCTTTAGATGTTAAGCCTTTCAAATGGAAGTACTTAATCACTGCTGTTTTTCCAAATCCTCCAATTTCATGGAACCTCCACTTGTTTAAAATGAGTCATTCAAAAACTAAAGCTATTGACCTGTAATTATGGATACAAGCTAGTCCAGAGTTAAACTATATGATGCTATCCATCAAACTGGCCCAGTAGTGCCAACTCTATGTGAGGCCTGGGACTTACCAGCCGATGCTCATACTTAACCAGTTGTGGAGAAGATCATTATTGGTTTCTAGTTAGTTAGTTTGTAATTTCTTTGTTAAATATTAGTCAGGCTGTACCATTTTTAATGTCACTAGAAATGTAACATTTTCTATTGAAAAATGGGCTCTTCTTTCTAATATGCGATGCAGCAATCTTTTTCTAAGTCCTTCACATTTTTTTATGTTTTCATAATAACCATGGTTTTTAATACAATTTCTTTACTTTTTAGTGCAATTTCATGTTGGAGGACGTTCTTTTAACATTATTAATTGTTTGTTTATTTAGCTACTGTATAATGTAGCCATATTGAAGAATTCAGTGCAGCCAAACTATCCTTGTTTTTCCACTGAATGCAATGCTGCCAACAGTTCTACTTGTCCCTAAATTACACTATCTAGCAGACTAACACAAAGTAGTATCTAAATTGCACCTAGCTGTAGTCCTCGCCAGCGTGACTCTATGTTGTTTGTGTGCACACTGAGTGATTCACTTCTATGTGCACAGCAAACCCTCCAGCCATCAACCCATAGTATCCCCACCAGGCATCGGTGTGAATGGTGCTGGTGAACTCTACATGCTCTGCAATTAGACTGTAGAGCATATTTGCATATTCAAGATCTAGTATTTGCAATGTTTAAGAATTTTTGCTTAGTTACAAATACAGCCATTGTTGTTGCTGGTTTTTTTTTTTTTTTTTCTTCTTTTTGCGTTTTCATATTTTCTACTACACATTCACATGCATCAAAGAGGCAGTTTCCAATATTTTTTATGCTATTTTACTATTGCTAGCTGTATTACTATTTCCCCATTTAGAGAAAACTTACTAAGCAAGCTACAGACCTGGATAGGCTCCAGGAATAGTTTGCATTTTCTCTATTTTTTTCTTTCATATTTTAGCAATATTCAACTCAATTCAGTTTATATATTGTCTCTTTTTACATTTGTGCATAATATATATAATTTCCTACATTAGATAGTCACATACATTTACATTCACTCACATTCTATCTAGTTTCCTCTGAAAAACTTAATTGGAAAGATCTCCAAAACAAACTAAAGACAATTCCAGAACTACCTCGAAAATCTTCAGTAGCAATGTTCAGATTAATCACAGGCCATGATTGTTTGAATGGACATTTATTCAAGGTTGGATTAACAACTTCTCCACAGTGCTGTTTATGTGGTAAAGACGATTTAATGAACATCGATCATCTAACTGTATGTGAAACACTCCAAAATCAAGATCTAGTCTCCAAATATTGGGAAGCAAGAAGAAAAATGATTTTATTATCAAATTCTGATCATTAAATACACACACACACACACACACACACACACACACACACACACACACACACACACACACACACACACACACACACACACACACACACACACACACACACACACACACACACACACACACACACACACACACACATTCACTCACATACACACACTTACACTGGATTTTCAGAATTTCATTCATTTCTCTCATTTAAATATTCCTCTATGAAATAATAACATTTATTTATCAAGTATGTTTTAAGCTCTTTTTAAATTTGTTAAATGTTGCAATGAGGTTTATTTCAGAAGGAAGTCCATTATAAATGAGAATACCACTATATTTAAAACTGGGTTCATATATCTTCCTCCTGATATAATGCAACATAAGATTTAATGCTTTCCTGTTATAATCATGTACTTCCTTGGCATTTGTTAAAATGTCCTAAGTTTTCCTGCATCTAAATAGCAATTTCATAGATATAAATACAAGGCAGTGTCAGGATTTTCAACTTCTTAAACCATTCTTTACAGCTGAATATTTTTATCATGTCACCATTGTCCTTTCTCTTATTATTATATCATACGTAATTAGGGAGTGAAAATTTGAGATATCCACTGCTTTTAGGGATTTTCATTTTTAATTGCTTTAGAGTAAATATTTGATAACAGATTTTACTTGGGTTCTTTGATAACGATTCAATAGGCACCTTCCAATTTAAATTATTATCTCCTAATTTCTCAGAAATTTTGTTTTCTGCCCATATTTTGTTACATTTTCATACAACTTTATTTCTGGAAAGTTAACGATATTGTTTGTTTAGTGGTAGAATCCTGATACAGGCTCTTATCTTTGTATATAACCAGCTTATCTTCATAAAACTAGTTACTTATTTGTTTCAAGCTAATTTTTAAGTTCTCTTCAGTATCAATTTCATTTTGCCCTGAAACCAAAATGCTAGTATTATCTGCAAAAAGTGAGACTTCTGTTGTATTATTAGCTTCTATGTGGTTAGACCATTAATGTATATAATAAACAAAGGTGGCCCTAACGCTGAGCCCTGGTGAACTCCACCTTCAATAATAGAAGGATTTGATCCACTAGTGTTGATTTCATTTCTTTAACATCATAGTAATTAGTTTCCAGGGACATATTTAAGGGGGGTCCAGGGGGTCCAGACCCCCCCCCAAATGAATTATCATTTCAAACTTTTAATAAATATTTGAAATAAAACTTAGTTTAAAATAAATAAAAGAAGAGATAAACGAAAATTTACTGCACAGCAGCCGTAAAACTTGTTAAAATACACAAATAATATATTGCTAATGCTCACTTTCTTCTCAGGCAACAAGCCAGGTGAAAAGACGATTAGATATATTAGGAGAACTAAGGAGGCTTTGGCGATTTCCTCTGAAAGGAGCACGCTTAATCGTGATGCTGGATTTCAGTTCAGCTCCTCTTGGAAACCGGCCTTAAAAATGGAAATCCATCAATTTAAGAAGCACTGATCTATACAGCTTGCTAATCAAGTTAAGTAGTTACGTTTCTTTGATCCAATTAATTTTCTTTACTTACGTCATCTCCTGACCTGGCATTTAATTTACTGAAAACAGTCTTTTGTTCAGTAATGCGAATTTTGATAGTGTTTTGTCTTTGTTTATATTGGTGTTATATCCAGTGTTTCATTTGTGTTTATAACATTTTATAAATATCCTGATGATGGGAGAGATGCACACTCCCAAAACGTTGATATCTAATCATCTTTTCACCTGGCTGGCTGCCCGAGAAGAAAGTGAGCATATTTGTCACTAGGAAAGCTTAAAGTCTTATTTTAATGTATTGCAAAGTTAACCAATTCCGATATATTATAAGTTGTTGATTAGAATTCCCAGATACTTACTTTAAGGTATGTAATTTTTAACTTCTAAGTTCCTATTCCCTGTTTCATTCAAGCAGGACTAATACTTCAAATGCATCAATCAGTAGTTCGCTTTTTAAATATCTGATTACTGTTTATATTACTTTATCCCAGCTTTAAGAACAAAAAATGTGTGATGTGCAAGGCCTCTCTACAGACTTTATCCAAAGAAACAAGACAAAAACACTTTTCTAAGAACAATTTGTAAAAGCTTGGGTGGTGAGTCATTTGAATATAATATATATCATGAGTTTTTATTGTTTACTAACATGATAAAAGCACATCCCTGATTAATTATTAAAAGGAAACAATTCAACATAGATTATTTGGACCCCCCCAGAAATTGACTTCTAAATACATGCCTGTTAGTTTCAATGATTTGTTTTCATTTTCTTAAATATGATTTGAACCATTTAATACCATAGTGTAATAATTTATTTAACAATAATCTATGATCAACAAGATCAAAAAGTTTGGATAAGTCAGGAAACATTCTTACTATTTATCAGTATCTTCAACAAATGGATTATAACACATTACTCAGTTATCAACTTATATAATGCACTGCCACTGGAACTGAAAAGCTGCAGGAACATAAAAGGTTTCAAAAGGAAATTTGCTGAAAATTTACTGAAGGCATATTTTGATATCTGACAAAGTGTAACTCATTTATAGCTGGTTTGATTAGCTGAACTGGTTAAAAATTAATATGTATTAATGTCTCATAGAATATGTGGCTTTTTTGTATGGTTCTCTGCTCCTATTATTTCTTGAGTTATAGTGAATGTTTGTATCTTTGTTGGTTTTATATATGTTATTTTTGTACGGTAATTCATTCCTACTATAAAAATGTAATATAAGTTTAAGGGCTGTTTGCCATCATTTTACATATTTTTGTACTGTTCCCTAGCATGAGCTACAGCTCTGGAAACCTTTTAAGATAACAATAATAAAAAAATAAAATAAAAAAAACAGAGTTTTTTACCCTGGATTAAGCCAGTGGTGAAGGGAAGATACGAGTAGTTTGATTAATAACGCACTTCATGTAGTGAAGTTGTATGTTAAATCCAGTATATTTTTACCAGTAATATATGAATTTGGGTACAAGCAAAGCACACTAACACTAACTAGGATTACATTCAATTAATTGTATGCCTCATTTCTAATCAAATGAAGAAAGGTTTATTGGTGTCTATTTTATTTTATTTGAGATTTTAATTGTGGTGAGAGCAAAGTAGCTAAAGTAACATTTCTTATAAAAGAACATTAAAAATAAATCTGCTTTGAAATTGATTGCCATAGCCATGAGTTCAAAGCTTTTATGACTTTTACTTAATCTGCTAAGATAAATTTTAACCATATTTTGCTGTCTTGTACTATAAAATTGCAGAAGCATTTGCATTATCTGTCACAATTAACAATAGCTCCAGTGTATATAAACATATTACTGAAAGAATATTTTCTTTAACAAAGAAGGGAATGCCAGTGTCAATTCTAATAGCTTTTTCTGCAATTTAAAATACTTGCCAACAAATTAGTTGTTTCCTCATAATAAGATATATTTGAAGTTTCTTTTGGGATAGACATATTATACTGTTTTAGATATGTGAGAGAAGGCAATTTCTTCAATTTCTCCAATAAATTTAACACAGAGTAGCTCAACATGACCCTCTCAAGTATTTTGTATTTTGTAGTGTATGGTTTCAGAGCTGAAAATGCATGAAGTACAGGCTTCCCAGTACAAGTATGAGCTGCAATGCATTAATAATGAATTAAAGGAATTAAAGAAGAAATACTTGGCTCAGGTAAGATATTTATTTGTTGAAACAAATGTCAGATATTGTTGTTGTGTTTATATTGTTATTAATGTTCTTATTTTTATCTCTGCTATTCCAATTTTCATTATTAATATTATATAAAATAAATGTATTAGAATGATGTTAAAATGCGTGAATTATGTAGAGAAGTTTTTAG
>CM060952.1:67640538-67678038 GCA_030765055.1 Mantis religiosa
GCGGAAGCCGACTTGGGGCCACTCTTGAGGGAAGTGGAGGCAGGGACGAGGACGACCTGGGAGGACGTTGCACCCAGAAGCGCTGCATATAAGTCGTACTGGCCCCAGTGGGACTCCCTGAAGACCAAAGAGGGTGTGCTGTTCTGGGTATGGGAATCACCCGATGGGAAGACGCAGAGAGAGCAGTTGGTGCTTCCCCGGAATAAGGTTCTGGAAGTCTTGGAGGAAGTGCACGCCGGTACTTCAGGAGGACACCTGGAAGCGAACCGAACGATTGACAAACTACGGCAGCGCTACTACTGACTGAGGCTCCGAGCAGACGCTAAGAGATGGTGCCGTCAATGTCATGTGTGCGCGGCGAGTCGCGGCCCCCAGACTAGGAGCCGTGGTCGCATGCAGCAGTACAACGTCGGAGCGCCATTCGAACGGATCGCCGGACCATTCCCAGTGTCCAACCGAGGCAATAAGTACCTGATGGTGGCCGTGAATTACGTCACCAAGTGGCCAGAGGTGTATGCCATCCCGAACCAGGAGGCAAAGACCATCACTGACTGCCTCGTGGAGCAACTGTTCTACCGTTTTGGGGTGCCTTTGGAGCTCCACAGGGACTAGGGTACCAATTTTGAGTCTAACCTGATGAAGAAGGCACTGGAAAGACTTGGGGTGAACAAGACCCGCACAAGACCCCTACACCCGCAGTCGGACGGCGTAGTAGAGAGGTACATTAAGACATTAGAAGAACATCTGAGGAAGGTCGTGGCCAGCCATCAGCGAGACTGGGACGTCAAGGTGCCACTGTTCCTGCTGGCCTACCGCTCGTTGACACATGACGCCAGCCAGCTTAATGTTCGGCCAAGAGTTACGCCTCCCTTATGACCTGGCATTTGGGAGCCCCCCGTAGGCGATGCAGCCAGCAACCGAGTAAGTCGTGGACCGTCTCCACGACATGCACAAGATGGCTCGTCAGAAGATCCGGATGGTGAGTGACCGCATAAAGACCCAATACGACAGGCAAGCCAACAGCCAAGGGTTCCAGTTAGGTGACCTGGTCTGGTTGTACTGCCTTACCCGGACCAGGGGACGCTGCCCGAAACTTCAGCAGCCATGGCAAAGACCGCACCGTGGTAAGGAGGATTAACTATGGGGTCTACCGCATCCAGAAGGTGCCCCGAGGAAAGATGTTGGTGGTACACGTGGTTCGTCTGGCCCGCTATGATGGTGCTGTTCAGCACGACCAGCATTAAGGAGAGAGCAGTGTCGCGAACCCATTGTTGATCGAGGCAGCGAGGCATTCAAAGGGACAGGCAGTGTAGGGTGTAGATAGATAAAGGCTCACCAAAATGGCGGGGGTGAAGGAGACAGATTTCTCGAGAGTTCTAGTGTTTTGTTCTAACCGTCTTGATTGTTGGAGAACATTTCAGAATGTGAGTAATCTATAAAAAAGGGAGCCTGCCCGTCAAAGTCAGTCAGCCGTTAATTGAACTCGTGTGCGTGAACAGCTGTGTTGTGATTGTTGACCTTGCAAGTTGTATTGTGTATGTGTTGCAATTCTGGACTGCTGTGTACGAAGTGTGTTTCTATAGAAATAAAGTGCAATTTTTGGTGCTTGTAACCTGGACTTTTAATTTCACGAACCACAAAGTCACAATATAAAGGGCAAACAGAGAAGAATGTCTTACGATGCTCTTTTAAAGCATAAAATAATCCTTTGTGTTAAAAAAAATGGTAGTAGAAAGGCAGGAAAGGAGTTCAATATATCAGAGAGTAACGTTTGCTTGTGACAAAAACCGAAATTGGCATTATTTGCTACTAAACCTAGCAGGAAGAAATTTACAAGTCCTCGCAAAGGAAGAGATCCTGAAAATGATGAAGAAGTGTTAGAATTCATGTGGGAAATGGGGAAGAATGGGCTATGACTAGTGACACTATACGAAAGAAAGCTAAAGAAGAGGCTGAAGTTCTTGGTATTCCAAAAAAAAAAAGTTTAAGGGTAGCCGTGGATGGATGGAATGTTTCATGAAGCAGACTGATTTATCTCCATAAGACGTCATACAACAATGTGCCAGAAGCTTCCTGCAGATTTTGAGGACAAACTACATACGTTTCAGCAGAATGCTTTGGATGGCAGTTAGGATGACATGCTCTGGAATGACGAAGAGAGAGGAAATGAATCTGTTTCTGATATGGACTCATCCACTTCTGAGAATTCCAGTGATGGAAGTATCAGTGAATAATGGTGGTTCACACTTGTAATTTGCGGTATTGTATTAACGTCAATTCATTTTGAATGTCTACTTTCCTTAATTCATGTTCATGAAATTTCTGCCTTAACAATGTGCCACCTAACAATAGAGCACTTTTAATTCTATTATCTGATGGTTTACGTATAGGATAAATTCATTGTTGCATAAAATAAATTGAAATAGAATAGCGAATATTCTGTCACTGATGCACATTACATTCGATACAAACTGTTTTTTTTTTTTTTTTATAACTTTATGTTTCAAATATGGAGTGCACATTAGATTTGCTGGCGCATTAGATTAGCGTAAATACAGTACTACAGTTACTACTACTATCAATATAGCCCCTAAAATCTTATGTCAGGTTAAACGGAAGCCATATAAAACAAAAGTTTATCTATTCTGCTCTACTATGCTGTGGCAGCAGGCCATTTATCATTTCACTATATTACCCATTACAATGGGTTAATGTAACTTATCATTGTTTATAGCTTCTGTGTCCCTCAGTTATGTAGGTAAGTTACTGCATAATTTTTGACTATTGTATTTGAATATGAGTATAATTGTAGGTGGGACAATGTTATCCTGGATAAGACTTAGTTATTCTGAGTCATAATATCATAGATTCAGGAGTTCAATGTTTATAACAAACTGAATCAGATTCTGATTTAATTTTGAAAATTTACTTCCAAAAATTAGGATCTTTTAGTGAACAATAGGTGAGCAGCTGTCTCCTCTGCCTGCTGACATTGATAAAATCTTTCCAGTCTCTGTACAAGAGTTTTGGAGTCTCTCAACCTACAGATTTCTTCATTTCTGGATCCTTCATTTCTGGTATTCTGCAAGCCACCAGTCCCTGATAGAACTTCATGGTCCTGATAACAGCCCAGTTCACACTATGTATTTAAAAAGCTTATTATGTAATTTAGTACTATTGCAACTCATTTTTATTCCCTATGAACATGAACTTTTGAATTTATGATTAAATTATCAAAAATAGTCTCTTACATTTGCATTTCTCTTATCAATACTCCAGGCAAAGTAAATATATTCATTTCTTAAAGTTTTTCTGCAACTTTCTCTTTTGAAATTTCTCTGTGATTTTTTCTATAATTTTAAAATTAAAGTGTTGTTTATGCAATTCCAGATTTTAAATGTGAGTTAAAATAGGCAAAATATATACATATTTTCAGTACATACAGTGTAACAGGTGAAGCCCTTAATTCCATAGCCAAATTTTCTGTTTCTGTTTCTGTTGGACTGACCCAAAAAGTTTTATAGATGTTTGAGCTATTACAGCTGGCATTGATCCAATAGAACATAGTTTCCTAGCTTGCAGACTATGTTCCTATCAATCAATTATCATCTGATGTTTCGCCCACCTTCAGAGAGAAGGTGACTACTGACTGGTTTACAGCTAGAGTAGTGCTAAGTGGAGCACATGAAATACATATGGGTGTGAGGGACTTCCTTATGTCCTATTGTTCATTCATAGGCTAATTATTGTGAGACTGAAGAAACTGCCAAATTATTATTTGTCCAGTTGGTTCTTTGGGATTTTGGTTATGCAATGGCACCTAGGCTTTGTGTGTATATGTTAGTTCCTCTTTTATATGAAAATTGTTTGTATGTTTGTAGATTTCAATGCTCCTGAGTACAGCTGTTCTTGATAGTAGGCTGTGTTGTCTAGGTCTTCAGTCTTTTCAAACTTGTCACAACTCATTAGCAATGCACGCTGAGCTATTGCTGATTTTTCCATTTCTCCTGGCTGGTAATTGCTTTTATGTTCCTTGATGTAGGTTTTCAAATCTAACATGTATATTCTCATGTATTTCCTAGTAAGGAAATTATTCAAAAAGATCTTTACTCTCAACTTGAGCTTGTACACTTAAATACTTATTCTTGTAATAAATAAGTATTGTTATGTGTTAATTGGGAGTCGATTAATAACACAAAACAACACTCACTTTTAAATTTTCCCGGAACCGGTTTCTGAGGCCTTCCCTCTATCTTCAGCCGGACATCGATGTCCGGCTGAAGATAGAGGGAAGGCCTCAGAAACCGGTTCCGGGAAAATTTAAAAGTGAGTGTTGTTTTGTGTTATTAATCGACTCCCAATTAACTTAATTTATACAACAACACTGTTCTCAACACTTCCATGAAAGGATTTATTGTTATGTGTGTTTGAAGGAATTTAGTAACAGTGATGTCAACATTAAACATAAATACTATTTGTAGTCGGTATATTGACACTCGTCACTTACTAACTTTAAGTGAGAACAAATAGCTTTTACATTTAAATAAGTATTGATTACTCCTGTAATATTTGAATTATCCATAAAGATATTAATTAAAGAATCCTAAAAATTAACATAAATTCTTGCATTTCAAATAACAGATAATACCACACAATAAAAATATAAGAACTTCAGCTTTCCTTAAAATACTGCTAAATGTAATAACAAACTACTACCATATGACATTGTGATCATGACAGACAAGTGTCTGATTGGCAAGTAAAGAAGCATGAGGAAGCTTCCAACTTTAACCTAACCAGACATCCACTAGTTAGTTGATGGAACAGTCAATTTTCCCTGATCATCATCAATAAAAGTTCTTTATCAAACTATCAAAGTTCATAGTTCCAACACCAGAGAGAAGATAGCAGACAACAAATATACCAACAGATGATAGTCAGACCTTCGAGGTTGAAAATGGAAGCAACAGCTCTCAAAACTAGTCCCTCAAAAATAAAAATATAAGTGACGGAGTTTTAAAAGCAGAAAACAAATAGTGTTTTTCAATTAATTTGGACATCTCTGTTACTAAATTCCTCCAAATATTCATATAGTGGAAGAGTTCAGCACTTTGTATGACAGATGATTATGTTATCAGGCCAGGTGGTTAACATCTAGGTTTTATCTATTTTTTGAAAATGGCATGCTCTCTAATGTGTTAAAAATAATAAAATATGTGCCAGTAAATCAGTAAGTTATGACATGTGGAAAGAGCATTTTGTATCATGAAAAGTTGGTTTATAACAGAATGTCAACAGAGATAGTGAGTGCAGAAATATATATAAAAATGGAATTGAGTGTAAGTTATTAGGAATTCTATAGAAAATTGCAGAAAACAAGAAACTTCTAGAGTGTACTAGAAGTTCTAAGAAATATAAATTTTAAGGCTGAGCTATGACTTTTCTTAATACAGTAAAGATTTAATTTTTCTGAAACAATAACAGTAAGTTGTTAATACTTCTATTCAATTGTAGCTGTAATAATAAGTTTCCTATTTACATTATTTGGATTGCAGTAGTTGCTCTTTTATGAAGTATTTAAATAATGATGATTATGATGACAAAGACAATGATGAAGATGATTTTGATGATGATGTCGATGATGATGAGAACTAAATGAGAATGTTTGACTTAGCTCAAAAATCACCCTGCTCTCAAAAGTATACTTCTAACTGATAAGTTTTATAACCTTTTTAGCTTAATTTTAACTAATATTTCCCTTTGTGCTATTCATCATCATAAGACTTAGAACCAAGCATGTTTATATATAAATAACATGCAGATCAATATATTATTTTTATTGACCCTGGGCTCATTTGAGCATAATGCCCATTTTATTCTTCATCCAACATGACTACTTTAAAGGATATTAAAAAAGATATATTTTATGAAAGAAGTTAGGAACAATGATTTTCAAAGCTACTGTGTGTACATATGACATTATGTTTAAGGATACTAAATGTCTTTCTAAAGAAAGATGTTATCTTCACACACACTATTTTTTAGATCATAAAAAACTTTAGTTTATAAATTAGTCCTAGGTAGTTAAAATCTTTGAAAAATGGAAAAATTTGGTATTTAAATATTGCATTATATGTATTTAACAAATTATGGCGTTTTTACATGATTAAACTAAAAGTAATTCAATTAACTTTTCAGAAGAAGAAATGGCAAAGGCAAAAGGAACAAGAACCAACGAGAATCACAGTATCAGTGTCACCAGCAATTAATGAGACTAAAGTGTGCTTTGCTGGAGGAGGATTTGGCTTTACTACATTACCTCAAAAGCATACATCTAGCATACAATAATGACAGTGCACTACAATAAGTCAACCAAAAAATGTCTTTTATCTTTCAGTACATACCAGAATAGTTACTGACTAACATGTTCCACATTCCATTTTGTAACAGTTCCTTTCTGGGTAAGCAGAAAGTCACATGTAGTGTAGGCTATAAGGTTGGCAAGTTTTTCAGTTCACAAACAGCTTGCCATAATGAGGTAGGTATAGTACATCTTATGACATATTACATCTTATGTCTAGCTGAACTGTTTCAAATCTAAACATGACTTAAAATTAATGACATAACAAAGAACCTAATTTCATTAATGTCATGCCATATGATACAACCATAACATTCTGAAATGAATGTTACCCTGAGTGGTACATTTGATCCAAGTTTGCTGGTTTGATCCATGTCCAGGATGAAGGCATTTTTAATTTCAGTTGTAAATGTTGCATAAACATGAAGTTTTTGAATGAGAAAATAATGAGAACACAATCAATATCTTGAAAACGGTTTGTAAATTTAAGATACATAAGGGATCTTATGATATCAGATATATAAGGTCTTGCTGTAGGGATTCCTCATTTTTATACGTTGACCTCAGCCTCTGACTCCCTGAATCCAAAATGAAAAGTCTTGAACAGTTAATTCAACACCAGAGCTCTTGCTAGTACAACTGTAACCTATTGTTAATACATGTATATATATATGAAATATATAATATATGAAAAGAAGCTAGAAACAATGATTTATTTAATGCTGAGTTTACTTAATTCTGAGTTGGAATTAGTTACATTGACACAGTTACAGTATATTAACATAACATGCTTTGGGGAACAGTTTATTTCCATTATAAAAAGTTGTTTGGCTGATCCACATAATTGATTTTCATATTGTGGAATCTATTTGGTGTCATCTTATGATGTTGAAATTCACTTCCAGAGAAAATTTGGTAACAAAAATTCATTAGTTATGGAGTTATGGAGTATGCTGTAAAAGGAAGGTCTTTCCCATGTGACCAATTCAGTTGTAAATCCAACTGATTTGATGAGGGCAATATTCAGTTTGATACATAAATATTATGAGTCAATTTTAGAACACTTTTGGTGTAGAGGTAAAACTGTAAGTGACTCTTAATATGTATCTGATCTTATATTTGCTACTATAAGACTTCGAAAACTTAATTCATTTGGATGTTGTGACTGGTCATCCAAAAATGGTAAGAAACTGCATATTTTTGTTTGATGCTTCTCATATGTTTCTTCATTCTGGTTTTCAAATTTTTTTGGCTTTTTCTATACAGGGTGAGTAAAAAAACATGGACAACAATTAGTATGTTGTGCAGGATGGCAGACATATTATTTTCCAAGCAGCAACCCATGTCCGGAAATGCATGGTTTGGGTACAGTAGTCCATCAAAGTGTCTGTTCCACATGTCAATACAATGAAAGTATGGTATGCAGAACAAAGCAGTTTAACATTACAAACAAGGTTCAAACTGGGTACCTACTATATCAATCCAGAGCCTGCATCGGTGGCACTGAGCTCCAATCACCATGGTTTTCATACTACTCCACATAAAATGCTTCAGTTGTGTCGAATCTGGTGATCATGCTGGCCATGGAACTAGTCCCCTCTACCAATCCATTGATTGGGGTATGTAAAATTGAGGTGATTCTGTACATTTCTCTCAAAGTGTGCTGGAGCTCTGTTGTGTTGCAGCCACATTACCTGCAAAATGTCTAGTGGGATGTCCTCCAACATGGTAGGCAAAATATCTCTAGGAAATGTGAGGCAGATCGGTCCTGTTAGTCTGTTTGGGAATAGATTTGGACCAATGATATGGTCAGAAATTATTCCAGCCATGGTTGGTTACCCCTTAGTTGGTAATGATCTGTGCATGTAGATTTTCATCCACTCATCAGTTTTATAACTTTGACATTCTACAGCATCCAAACCATGCATTTCCAAACATGGGCTCCTTAAAAATGATCAGTGTGCTGCGCTGAGCAACATACTAAGCATTGTCTATGATTTTGACGCACCTGCACATTGTTACATTATGGTAACAATGGACCTTATGCCAGAATAATTACCTATAACTTTTGAGAGGATGTTTCGACTCCCAGGCAGACCTCACTTAACAACAGTAGAGGTACTGGTTTAGAAAATTACAGGCTTATATCTAAGGACATTACTGAAATCATAAGAATTTCTGGTAGTATTGATATGTGAATCAACACAAATTACACAGGGTACACACTTTTAAACATTATTTGAATTTATTCATAATTAATTACTTATACTTTTGACTTGAGGATGTCTGTTGGTCACACTTTCATCTCACTGCACCAGTCTTGGAAGCTCTCCAAACATACCTTTTGATCATAAAGAACAAAAGCATACTTCTCATATCTTTTTATTTCTGCTCGCTTGCCACAGTTATTATTCATGTGCATTACCGCTCTCCAGTGCTGTAGTTGGAAAAAATGTTTAGGCGGTACTCACAAAACTGGAAAAAGTTTAAGTGGTATTCACCAAAGGTTTCTTAAGAATTGCGCTTCACACCACCTGACTCTTCATTGTTATACCAAGAAGCTTTATGGGTAATATAAAAACTGCTGCTATTCCAGTTTAGTACTAAGAACAAGCAATAAACACAACTTTTTTTAATTATAACTATTGCTTCACAAATTTATATGGTATGCTTATATGACAAAATTTTAGGTGGTACTGCATACTGGCCCAACTACAGCACTGCCGCTCTCAATCACATATACAATACATGCTTCCCTACCAGCAAGCAATGTAACACACATGATATGTGCATTAGAAACCTCTAGAATTTTACAACTTCTGTCAACTGAGAAATCCAAGAATTACATGCAGCAATAAACCCCTCCCATTAATGCCCAAATGTTACAATATACCTAATTGCAATCCAAAAAGTTGATTTTGATTATTTACTTTGTGGTATGGAGTCTTTTGATCTAATGCAAAGTAGTCATTTTTGGTTCTATGAACTTAATTTCTTTCTATAAGGCTAAAATACTGCTTATACTTCTTATAGCACTCAACTATTTTTCACCGTCAAAACCTTAAATAAGCATCCCTAGGTTAATAATGTAAGGTAAAATCAAGAGAGAAAGAATCCACAATCTTCCTCCCATCCAGAAAACTGGAGTTAATGGCTTGGGGAAGTGAAAACGTGTTGGTTTCAAATTCCTTTACCTATTGGAAAATTCACATTTTTATTAATCTTTTCAATATTATTTCATTTCATAAAAACAAAACTTGCAAAAATATCCAATTTCAGTTTCTACATCAAAATGGTTTAGTCGAGTGTTATAAAAAATACCTTAGAGAATAGAAAACAATGAAATTGTGGATTATGTTGCAGGATGCTTATAAGAACATTAATCTTTATAACATTGTAATGCACTTTATTCATTGCTTTATATACATTTATTGAATACATCTTATGTGCAGGGGAGGGCAAAAATATGTATACAATGTGCATCTGATTACAAAAATATGCAATTAAAAATAATATTATGGATGGACAATACAACCATGAAGAATCCCAGTTTTAGTAAGAAAATCATTAGCTTATTAAAGATGTGTTGAATAAGATATTTCAGCTGAAGAATTTTCAAATAAGTGAGTAGAACAAAAATTAACAATATGGTTACCCTCAATGAATTTCCTTCTTAGCAATGCTCTCAAGGATAACATTTTTCAGGAAGGCCACATACCATTGATGGTATGATTTAATCACTATGGAGGCATGTTAAGGAATTGGTGTAAATAAGGTGCTGAACAATAAAATATACTTTAATGTCAAATCTAGACTACAACAGTGAATAAATACTTAATACAAATACCTGGAATGTGCATAAGAAAAGGTTATAACGTTTTGTATTACTTCATAAATCTATATATTGCTTAGAATTAGACTGGTTTGCTTTTATACTTCGTACTTCCATGCTGTATACATACTTTTGTCCATCCTGATATAATATTACTAATTTAACATTGTATGCAAATACAAATACTTAAAAATACAATTTCTGTATAACCTTAAATACTACTATGAAAAATATAACAATGTAGATCATAATTTTGAAAAATTTTATGTTTAATATCATGTATATAGCTCCTGAATTTGTGTTATATTTGGATGGAAAGTGTGTTTTCATAAGACATATGAAAATATTATTACATTATGTACTTAGTCTTCTAAAACTAAGGTTACTTTCACAAGCTGTGATTTCTTAGATATATACTTGTTTTCCTGCTTCACTGAAATATATATCCATTTCTAAAGTGTGTTTTACATATCACAAATTATCACATTGATAAAAACTGTTCAAACATTACCTTAAATAGCTCTCAAGTCATTAATTTTTGAAACCATGTTTCGAAGACTTAATTCTCTTTGCCTTCAGGGAAACTCAGCTGAGAAGGAAGAATTTCATTCCTATTTATTGTTTTCTGAAATATTAGCCAAGAGAATAATTTGAGGTGAATATTCACCAGGAAACTCTTAGTTCTTATTTCAATTTTAACACTGCAGCTTAACACTAAACAAACTGTTAGAATAAATTGTTATAATCCTGCTGGTGTTAGTAGGGAATCTAATGTAAACTAAAAAGTGCACAAAATATAGTGGTCTGAAAATTATATTATTATGAGCACATTTGAAGTATTCTGCTTTATCAATGGATGTTTTGACTAGTCTGTGTGTAAGACCATTGCATGTTTATGTATAACTGGGATATAGCAATGATTTTTACGTAATTTTCTGACTGTGTTGGCTTCCTGCAAATTCCAAATTTAATTTTTGTGTCATTTCTGATGATATTTAGATATTTAGATCCAAAAAAGAAAGTTGTGCATCGATTTCCTTTTCTATTTTGAATTGTGCCTACTAATGGATACTCAGCTTTAAAATTTCTAAATTCAAAAACAAAAGATGAAATCCCACCAATTAACGGATCTGGAGTATACCAAATAAGTTATAAGAATTGTGAAAAATGCTATGTAGGTCAGACTATAAGAAACCTAAAATCCAGAGTCAAAGAGCACTATAGAAACATCAAAATGAAACAAGAAGTTAAGTCAGCAGTAACATTTCATTTTTGGAACAAAAACCATGACATTCATTAAAAACCCAAAGTTACTAAAAAGAGTGATAAACCAAAATAAAAATACAACATGGTAAAACGTATTCATATGGAATAATAAGGACAAGTAATGAAGTTTGAAATTGCACCAGTAGATAATTTGACAAAGAAGTTCATAGTTCCACTGCCAGAGAGAAGAGAGCTGGCAACAACAGACAACTGGATAGAGGTTGAAAATGGAGGTGACGGATTTTGAAACTAGTCTCTCGATAATATAAAAATGTAAGTGACGAAGTGTCAAAAAACTGACTACAAATACTTTTCAATTAATCTTGAATGTTGTAACAATGTTTCTTAACAAAACAAACCCTTAAAAAATACAAAGAAAATCACTTTCCATTGTCTGACATGAAAATACATTGTTGTAATTCATGGTCTTTGCACACATCTTGCCATGTGCTCTTGTTTACATTAGTTTTCCTTTCTAAAGCTGGCAGGATTATAGAAGTTCTTACATCTGTAAACTACAGTGTGATTTAAATAGAGCCAACACAAGCTGTTTCTTGCATTAATTATTTTGTTTGAAATTTACTCACTGCCTTAATTATAGCACCAGATTAAGCAGAATATTCTGGAGTTTCAATTTGTTACTAGATGAACAGATAGTCATGCTTTATTCCTAATTGTTAGTTTTATTATTGGAAATTTTTTTTAAGGTTTTGTTCCAAATAATGTGAAAATTGAGTACACATTAAATCAAGAATGCTTGCTTATGAAGTAAAGCTGAATTACACATTTAATTACAAAGAGCATACCAAAGTGAACTTGGTGTTCGGAATACTCCTTAACGAAACACAATACTGGGACTGGTAAACAAACTGGTAACAACTGGATCTCTGGTGAGTGGAAAAGGCAAACATCATTCATCTATGCTGCTCACAATTGTATTTGATGTAAAACCATGACTGGAGCAGTCACCCTAAAAAGTCATTACAAGATTTGTCACAGCAGACAAAGTACAGATATTCAAGTTGTCAGAGAGCTGCAAAAAGTGCAGGCCTAAAGCCACAGAGTGGCTACAAATTTTCATCATTTACAGCATCCGGAATAGGATGGACAACTGTATTATTGTCATTTGTTTTAGGCATTCATTTTCTGCCATATAGTCCGTCACATGGTTCACAGATGAAGCATGGTTCCATTTATCCAGCTATGAGAATTCAAATAACTTATGCTATAGGGCCAGCCAAAATCCATGTGTTAATTATGAAGCACCTCTACACCAGGTTAAAATCAGAGTTTGGTCCACAATATCTCCACACAGAATAGTAGGACCAATTTGTTTAAAACAGTGAACACTGCAGAGTGCTGGTGGACTTTCATGGAGTTTTCTGTGCAACTAGATGACGTAGAGTTGAGTTAAAGATATCTTTAGCAGGATGATGCCTACATGCCATACATCAAATGAATTCATGACACTTACTGCAAGTTTCTTTGAAAACAAGGTTATTTTCACTGTGACCACTGAGATTTCTGTATTTGACATTGCCGGACTTCCTTCTCTGGGGTTAGATAGGATTTGTGCCACACATCCCAGGATACTGGTCGATTTGAAGCACAACATTACACATAAGATTCAACTATTGTTAACAAAATCCTCCAACAAATGGTCAGTTAAATGTAACAACATGTTAAAGTTGTGCCTTATGCAGGATGGAGAACAGTTTCAACATTTGCTATAAAGGTAAATAATCTTCCAAAATTCCCCTACATTTCAGGTGAAAGTTATCACTAGCATAACTGATTTTGAAACAATTAATGAAAGAAATGTGTCAGCTCTATATAAATCACCTTGTTTATAATGCCAATTGAGAGGAAGGACATCTGTTTGTTTTTCTCTATAATGTACAGTCCAAGAAGAAATCCCAATCTATAAATCTGTAAGTGCAGAAATAAACCTGAGCAAACCTTCAATAATAGTCGTTAACAGTTATCTGTAAAATGGATATATTGTGATTGATACAACAGTTGAGATGTATTTTTAATTATTCTTACCCTTTTTTTTCCACCAGACAGCTTATATACTTCTAATCAAGCTAAATAAAACATTAAAAGGGTATATCGAGATTCAACTGTATTGGAACACTACAGTGAAGCGAAAAATTATTAAATTTTAGATGAGTCGCATTTTTTAACACATGTTAAAAAATGCGACTCATCTAAAATTTAATAATTAAAAGGGTAGCAAACAATTGATTTCTCTATCACCTACTTAAGCTAGATAGAGGAAATATTGTGTGTCTTGAAACCACTCAATCCAATGTTTTGAATAAGATTCTTGTGTATATGTATTTGTATGTGTATACAGCATAATTCAAAATTGAAATTTTGGATAACTGCCACAGTTTTTAAAATCAGCATCTTTTCAAGAGTGTAATATGCAGGTTTTCCTTCCAATTCTAAACATTTCCTTGAATGGAATATTGTTTTTCTTATTTTTTACTCTATGAAATATACCTCTAATAATTTAGATTAAAATACAGTATGTTTGAGACATTCAAATGATGAGTAATATTTGTTTGGAATTTTTTATGAATAGCCTGTGCCTCATTTAAAAAGAAATATGTATAATTTTGTATAACTGTAAATTGTAAAAAAAATATATATCATTGTAGAAACAAAATATATCTCTTTCAAATATATAATTTATTTTAAATATCCATTGTGGTACTTTTCTAATATACTTGTTACTATTGGTTTGACTTTTTTTATACTTTTAATTTTTTGAACTGCTGCCACCATTCAATTGTTTCTGCAATATCATGGAAAGAGTATGGATTTTCAAAGCCAATATATAGCACCTCATCTTTTAAATTTTTAACATTTATCCAGCTTATTATATTCTTCTTACAACAAAATATTTATTGAAACCATTTCTGTGCATTATTTGTATGAAAAGTATAGAAAAATGTAAGAATATTTACAGTAACATATGAAAATAAGTTGTTTCTAGAAGTCATACAAGTGTAACATAATGGATTTTCTAAAAATGTATTTAGCTTATTAGGTAGCTTTAAACAAATTGGAAATGATATGGGTTATTGTTTAGTTCATCTCGAGAGATCAGTCTTTGATGTTGAATAACATAAATTATAGCAAGGGTTCTCAAAATGTCATTGTGTCTGTTCAAGTCAATAATAATCAAGATAATTGTTTTTGTAAAAAAACTGAAGCTACTGACAGTGTAGCAACCCAAGTATTCTGAATAAGCTACAACACTTAGTAACACACTTCACTTATCTGTTTGGTAAATTGTTTATATCCTCCGGGACTGGTTTCGTGACATCTTCGCCACATCTTCAGACAGCCGACTGAATAGCCTTTTGGTTAGTTTTGGAAGTTGATGGATAGTTTGCTACCTTACAGCCATCTACTGGGGCCAACACAAACTTATTGACAACATCTATTGGCGGGATTTCAAAATACATCATGCAATCCTTATTTTTCAAAACAAATATTTTCTCCTAAATCAATAGATCTATCAGTCCATTCAATTGTTTCAATAATTTAACTTTTGGATTTATTTCATGTTTAGATGACTAAAAATAATCTGCCATTGCTGACTTATCCCTCGGTTTATATTTAAATTATCTGAAATGTTCCTTCGCTCTGGTTTCTAAATTACGTTTGGTGTTACCAATGTAAATCTGATCGCAATCTAAACAGTTAGCTTGATAAATACCGGATCTTTTACTATCTGAAATGTCTTTTTTAGGAAATGTAGTCGATTTTTTATGCTGTGTTTAGTTTGAGGTACCAATATTGCACCTAATTCTTTAAAAAAAAAAAATTGAAAGTTTTTATTTGCCCAAGGATTATAAGTAAAATTTTTAAAATTATAATCATCTTTTAATTTTTAAGGGTGTAAATATCATTTACATTTTTTTTATTTTTAAATTTTTCTAACCTTTTGTGCATAAAATCTATTAAAATCGTGTAAATAATATATTTATATTCTGTATTATATTCCTCCTTATATAGGGGTATGTTTATTAACCTGTAAATCAAACTATCTAAAAGAGCAAATTTATGTGAAAAAAGGTTGAAACATTTATTTTTTATGGAAATTTAATCATTCTTCCTAATTAGCCGTGTGTAGACTAAGATTTGGATAGATAGAGACAGACTGAAAAATTCAATGCCACGGCCAGGATTTGAACCATGGATCTCCCTGTCTCCGTCCAGTTGCTCTTAACCACTGAGCTACCATGGCCAACTTGCCATCATGACATTACATTCTCCAACTGACTCATATGTTTCCCAGTAAACCATGAGGGGATGTCATAGAATAGAATCCTTATTGTCACATAACGATTACATTGTGAGCATAAGCTGGTAATCTGATGACTCGTCAGGCTATATATAAAATAAGAATTAACATAAAAGAGAAAATTAATTCTAATGTGTAGATTGTATACAAGGTATATTTATATGCAATATAAATGGTGTCATCCATGAAGTAATATGTCTTATCTAATAACATTTCTTTTATACTTTTATATAATTTTTATATTCATAAGTAACTCTAAAATATATACAGAATGCATTGTTAAAATATTTAATTTTTTATATAATGGTTTGCATGAATCTTTAAAGCTGGCATGTAACATTCTGCGTACTATCTTTTTTTGAATTTTAAATACCATTTCCCATCCAGATGCGTTTCCCCACAATATTATACCACAGACCAAGATGGAATGAAAATAGCTATAATCAAATATTTTTGGTTTCTATATTCATTATATGTGTCAGGCATAACATATTATAGCAGGCCAAATTCAGTTTCTTGGTTATATGTTCAATATGGATATTCCATTTTAAATATTGATCAATGTGTATTCCTGATATCTTACTATAACCTTCATATACAATGTGATGGCTTTTGTAACGACTTTTTACTTTTGTGGCGACTTACTATGCTGTAAGTACTTAAGTCCGAGGCTTTATAGTTGCCACTATTAGGTTATCATTTTATTTATTTATTTTTTTTTTTTTTTTTGTTATTTTCAGTATGAGTTGATTTCAAATGAATGGTGAAGTTTAATTTATTGTTAGGTTTTATCATCTTTAGATCCAGAAAGGGAAGGCAACCACCATTTTCAATTTCTAATGTGAACTTTATAGCTTTATCCTGCAAATTTAGAAATTTTAAAGCTTCATTTATGTTTCTCTCAGGAACTATAACAGAAATGTAATCCACATATCTATACCAAGATTTAAAGATTAAAGGGAATGCTTCACGCCACATCGCATATTAGAAAGAAGAGCCGTCACTTCTGTTCATCACTACATTGTAGACTGCAGAATAAATTAATGGAAGAATTACTATTCTGAAAATCCTTTTGTGAAGCTATTGAAAACAATAACCTAGTAAATCAATTACAAAATATCTTGAAATACTAAGAGTACTGCAGTAAAAAGACATGAAATTGACAGTCAGCTGTCTTTGATAATGGATGCAATGACTTCCAAAACTAGTCTCTCAATAATAGAAAAATGTAAGTGACAAAGTGTTAAAAACCAACTACAAGTAGTTTTTAATTAAATTTGACAACACTGTTACTAAATTCCTCCAACCACACATAAGATGGACTTAGTTTCACTATGGGAGAAGGTTTATTGTAATTAATATATGTAATTATGTGTTTAATACATTTTAAGTGCTTTTAAAACAAAATGCAATCTTCATTATCACACAGGAAGAGTGATTTTAAAACAAAAATTACATAATTAGTGATCTGAGACTAGAACCTGAAGACACAAGAAAATTCCATTGCTCACTGATTATAACTAGAGCGAGGAAAAATGGTAATCTGTAATCATCAAGAGTTTAATGCAGCATCCATGGATAAAAATAAAATGATCATACAATACTACAAGCATATATTACAAAATTAGCACAAAATGTGAAGCATTACAACTGGAAACCCAGTGAATAACTTTAACAATATTGGCAAATCAATGTATGGTTCAAATAGGATTGATGCTGGAAAACCCTGAAGAAAATATTTGCAGATACGATGGGAGCAGACTGGAGAAGAAACTTATTTACCAGAGAAAGAAGATGGAATGAGAGTTAGCATATACAGCATGAGACAGGCAATAGAAGTAAAGAAAGAAGTCCATGGAATATCTTGCTTCCCTATTGGAGCATTTGAAGTACACTATTCGGGCTAAACACCCACACTGTGTGAAAAAGATTTTTTATTATGATTACGTGCTTCACACTTATTTGTAACTGTCACTGTAAAACCGCATCTTCCCTATTTCCAAATAGTATTTTGCTTTCAGCTGTTAATTTGTGTATCCAAAGCAAAATTTACACAATTTTTCCAATGATTGGCAATGTTGTGGATAACAACATAGTCTGGAAAATTTTCATTGCAATTTACCTTTGGAATAACAACTTGCAGATCCCTTTCAAGGATGAAGACCAATACCTGATTGCATTTTCGAAATATGGTCCACAGAATCCCATTTCTTATTAAAACCATAAAGCTATTAGCAATAAAAATATGAAATACATAATTCAACCTGTTGGATGCTATAATTATGTGCAGTTAAAATCTAGAAGAACAAGATATCAATCTTGAAAAAGTTAATGGAAACAACATTAAAGCATAGGCTGATTATAAATGATATGAAGTCTTGTCTCTTTTCACCTCCTTGAGTACATCACAAGATAAACTGTAACTAGTGACTGATTTTAGCTTTAAATACAGCACTTGCCACATTCTTACAGCATTCAAATTTCATCTGAAGAAGTGCAGAGAATATGCAATAAATAACAAAAAGAAAACATTCTCTTATTTTGATTCAATATAAATGTTCATTCTTCTAAAAAGATTGTTGAAGAAGCTATGGTGTTTCAGTACATTTATAAGATAACCTCAATCAAACACTGACATCTTAGAACAAGTTAAATTTGGTAAATTTGAAGTACTTTTACAAGATACCAGTTCTATTGCATTTCTTTACATATTTCTCTTTCTATGTGAATAATTGTAAGATTTCTATAACAGACTAGATATATGATTCAGTGGAAAATGAAGCTTGTGCTATTGTTGAAATCATTCCAAAATGGAGGTACTCTCTCACAGATAATCATACTTCTTATAGACCAAAAATATTTCTTTCATGTCTTACCACAATTTAAGGAAGAGTAAAGAATGAAAAAATCTTAGCTGGCAATTAGAATTTTCATTCTATGACTGTGTAATTATTTATTCACACCTAAAAGTATGTTATCATAAGGATACATCTTCTCATCATGCTGGTTATGAATGGCATCTCTCTAAGGAGATAGAAATTAATTAATTACTGCATCACTCAGGAAAAAAGCCTCATTCTTTTAAGGGAGCACAAAGTGATTTATTTTCATGCCATGCATTTTGTGAAATCAAACCATACTTTCAGATAGATACATTTGAACATTTTTTATACTTATAAATGGCAAAGAACAATAGGAGCAGGAATTACCACATGTCCTAAATGTAACATGATAAGTTCTATGTGCATGTGCAAACATCATTCTGCATAAAGTGTGCCATGAGAGATTAGTGGGTCCTTAAGAACAGCCACTATCTGATGCCATGAATAAATTTGTATTTTTACTGTGTAGATAACAGTTTAGATCATTCCAGAAATGTAATTAGAGAAAATTTGACTATGAGAACTCCTGTACCTGGCAGATATAAAAGAGCCAAAGCAAGCCTAGTAGGGTCATGTTTGGTGTTTAGAGTTTGTTTGCATTTGGAGCTTTGAGTTGAGTCAATGAGTGCACCTCAAAGGTGAGGAGTTGGCACAGTGAAGCAATTCACAAATCGTCGTTCAGTTGAATTATGCAGAAAAGTGTGGCACATTCCAACCTCCATGGCAAGTTGACAGGCTGTGGAATGGCATAAGAGGCAGTTCATGAGTCAGTAAGTGTGTGTCCAAGGTGAGAAATTGTTGTGCAGGGAAGAAGTAGTGAAGGAGTTTGCAAGCAAATATCAAGTGTTCAGAATCGGTGTGCAGCTCCGTGTAAGAGGTGAACCTGTGTGTAGGACAGAGAGATTATTAGCAGGACATGTTGATGCCTGCTAAAGAGATATAAAGAAACATTAGTTGTCTTGACATTGTGTATTGTGTACAACAAAAGGTGATTGTAAGCTAGCAGTGTGCTAATGATTTTGTTGATGATAAAGGAGTTTGAGACAAACTTTCGTCTTTTGTCTTGTTTGTAAAGATATGAACAGAATGTATGTGTGATTGAAGGAATTTAGTAACAGTGACGTCAAAATTAATTGAAAAACTATTTGTAGTCAGATTATTGACACTTCATCACTTACATTTTTATAGTATCGAGGGATTAGTTTCAGAAGCCATCGCATGAGAGGTTGAGGATGGCTTCCGAAACTAGTCCCACAATAATATTAAACTGTAAGTGATGAAGTGTCAATAAACCAACTACAAATAGTTTTTCAATTAACAAAATGTATGTTTGCTATTTTTGTAATATTTTCTGGAACCACATAGCTGCACTAGAATGTAAGAGATTTAAGATGCATTTAATTATGATGGTGAGGCACGCAATATGTAAGGTATTTCTTTAGAAATCTAGGAAGTAAAATCAAGGAAAAGCTCAGCTCTTGCTCTGAAACGATTTGTGGTGCCCTATTATTTAATCTGAATGCATTTGATTCTGTTGATGCAAAATAATGTTAAAGAGTAGATGAAAACTTGGTCAGTAAAATACATCCAATTGAAAATAACATTTCATTTTATCATTTATATATGTATTTTATATAAATATGTTTAATCATTTGTTACTTTCCCATACTCTTATGCTGGACATTTTTTACCTTGTTATTTCTTTTTACTATTTCTTCTTCTTTAACTCTACTATTTGCAAGCACTTTAATTGTTATGTTTAACTTGTCCATATTGACAACTGAAATTCAGGCAGCAGTTTTTGTTTTAGAATAAACAAATAAACAGGCAAATAAATAGGTAAACCAATAAATGTATGAATGAATACATAAATAAATATAACTGGAATTTTACTCAGTTACATCTTGTATTCATAGATGGAAGTATTCTTATATGTATTGCATTAATTTCTATAATAATTTTGTCATTAAATTATTTTCTGAATGTTGGAAGCAGTCAAATAATTAACTTAATGTACAATATCTATACATTGATATTTATATAAACAGTACATCAATAAAATGACCAAACATATATACAATACTTCCCAGGACTGTAGAGTCTTGATTATCCAGTATCAACCACATCTGGAAAGAGCCAGAAAAGTAGAATTGAAGACATGTCCAGAAAAACGGGTTAAACCACATTTTTTAAAAATGGAGAAAAACGGTGTTTTGTGAATGAGGTTGAAAGGAATTGTTAAGATTATTTTATTTCATTTCTGAAAATATGAGACTCAAGAATTCAGTATAGTTATCAATGTTGTCCTTAATAAGCCCCAAAACATGTCTGATGCAATAACATTAATAAAAGTAAAATATGAAAAATAAGGTGAAAAACTTTGTCACCATATATTCAAGTTTTATTCTAAATACATTTTAAATACCTTTTAGGTAAAACTAATAATTAAGTATGTGCTCTGGTTTTTAAACAAGGTACACTTTGGATTTTTCCACTTTTCAATAAGTAGGTATATCTTTTTGGGAAGTAGATACAAACTTTTCAGCTGTAATCCGGCTGATCAAAAATGCTTCATCAGTAATACTTTGAGAAGTTGTGGTCTCAGATTTAAGAGTTTTATAGTCTGATAATAAATTGGTGGGATATAATTCATCAGATCCAGCAAGCCTTTTAATTTTGCAGGATTTATAGGTCTTGGACCATTGTATTTTAGAGGAAATATCATATAACTAAACCATAGTTTGCCAGATATTTTCCTTCTAATGTCCAAAGTGTCATAATCCTCAATACCACCGTAAGTGCATTTAAAATGTAACTTAAATGGATGGTTTTTAAATACTTTCATGCATGTCACCTTGCTCACCTTACTCTTTCCAGATTCTGAAACTGTTCTTTTCTGTTCTTTATCGTAAAAAGGCTTTACAGAGATGAACATGTTAGTTTTCATTTAAACAAATGAAAAGGGATCTTTACCCTGGTTTTTTCCTTAACTCCATCCTTTGATCTGGAGCACAAATATAAGCTTCTTGTCTTTTTTTTCTTTTTCTTTTTTTCTTTTTTTTTTTTTAGGCTGAAATCACTGTCACAAGGCCCAAATGTATGAACGGCCACTAGATGGCAGGCACAGAGTGTGAATAGGTTAACCCATTTTTGACATTATACATAGCATATCATGAAACGCAAGAACTTCAACTCTCTTTATTTAGCGTAATATGATTGCCGGATGATAGACCAGCACAAGAAAAGATAGCTCTCTGCCGCAGCAACTGAGGGCAGCACTTATCACAAACTTTTTTATTTTGAGGGTTACCCCGTTTTTCTGGGCATGTCTTCAATTACAGAAACATATAACATTTGCACTGATATTAAAGCTATGAAATAGTATACTTAAGTACAATGGAAGCCTTCATTAAATAATTTTTAAACTTTATATGTAATATAAATATTGTAATATAACTTTATATGTAATATATAATACTGTGTTATTGAACGTAGCCAACATTCCCCCAATATTCTCCTTTATGAACAGTAGAAATAAATAGTATCATACAGTATGGGTCCTAGAGAGAACATTACATCTGAAACATAACCAATGATTATATACGTAATCATGGAATGTGATATGAGAACGTGAATGAGCTGAATATTGGCTAGTCAAGGCTCTAAATTATTTTAAATACAAATAACTATTGTAAAATGGGCTACTTAGCAGTTACTTTATAATGCAGTATTGTATTTAGTCCCATAATGTGTTTCACTCAGTCTTCAGTTCATGTCCAGCATTGCACGAGTAAGCTCATTTTTCTACCAGAGGTCATCAAATACTGCAAATGAATTTCTTATATTCTCATCCTGAAAATGAAAAAAAGTTAGCGTTATATGCTTCATATGTTTTTCTTTGAAGAACAATAGTCAATGAAACATTCAGACTTTTTTTAATACTTCTTCAGTATTATAACATTATTATGTGTTTCAAATGGGAAGAGTTCTAGACCGTCACCAATCAGATGCTTTGGCACGCTCAGCATTGCACTTTGTTATCCCCCACTCTTTTCATATTTCCCTCTCTCTCTCGCACATTATCCTAGACCTTGCAACTAAACGTAAGGGAACCCAATCTGAATTTTCCAAACATTTATAATAATGCAGTTGTTGAAATCACAATTGCAACATGGATACTGTATATTATGCACATATTTTAAATGCTAAATTTAAATGCTCCTATTTTTCTAATCCAAAGGCATTGTAACAGCTATGAATGTCACTTTCATCAAGAGACAATTCATCATTGCCATTGTCTTCATCATCCAAGTACAGCAAATTTATGATGATGGGCTCCAAAATCTCTTCATATGCTATTTCTTTCCAAAAGTCGTCTTCTTGTAGTTCATCTGCAATGTCTCTTGCAGTTTTCTAAGTCTTGTGTTACCTTGTCAGTTTCTTTGTGAATAAGTCATTCAATGTTACTCAGTTTCAATATATTATTTCTAATTGCAACATAATTTGAGCCCATATTAGCTCAATTGAATTGTACTGGCAGTGTACATGGGAAGATGGATTACCCAGTGTCTCATTTCAATTGCAAGTTGATCCACCTGATACTTTTCCCTGGTTTTTAAACAGAAGAATAACTGAATAATACTGCTTTGTACTCTCTAGATTAAATAGAGATTACGGATCATTCAAAAACAAATATATGATGTGAAGCCCCACGTTCTGCCAGGCTAACTGGAAGTGTACCCTTTGCACTCTCTCGAATTTAACATCTAGCCCATTTGAAGTAGTTCTTTTACATGTCATGTAAAATGTTTACATTTCAGTTCTGAGTAATTACAAATAATATGTACATGCATACATCTTCTTTGTTTTCCTCTTCTTCTTATTGTACTACAGTCCAGAATGAACCATTAACAGTCCAGCCATTTTGTTCGGGATTGACCACACCCTCTTTGCCTTCCAGGGTTTCCGAAGAGGGCCTTCTTTGTTACCTCGGACTCCTCCATTCTTGTCAAATGACCAGCCCATCTGATCCTTCCTGATTTTGACTCTTGTTACAGGTGCATCAGCATATATAGTGTACAATTAAGCACTGTATCTTTTCCTCTATCGTTCTTTATCCTACACAGGACGACTTTCCTTTCAAATTCATCTAACAGCCTTGCATCCTTATTCGTCAAGGATCAGTCTCTGATGCATACATAAGAACTGGTCTGACAAGTGTTTTATATAATGTGGAGTAATTCCTCCATAATTTGCACACTCCATTCGATTGCCTTTTTTGTGCATAGGACATACAATTTTTTCATCCCACTCCTCAGGTATCCTCTCCTGCTCCCATATAAGAACAATCAACTCGAACAAGGATTGCTCCAATGTTGCCCTCCACATTTTAACAACCCTGCTGGGATACTATCAGTGTCAGGTGCTTGTTGTTCTTCAGCTTTCTTAAAGCTTCTCTGTCCTTGTCTATCATTCTGCCCTCCATTATTTTTTCATGGTCCATATCTTGCACATCTTCATGGAGATCCTCATCCTCCTGAAAGACATCATTATTTGTCCCAGTACACAGTTCAATAACTTGTTAAAGTGCCTTCGCCATCTTTCTAGTATCCATGTGTCCTCATTTATTATGTTTCCTTCTTCATCTCTTACCAAGCATGCTGATGGAACAAATTACCTTCATGCATTATTCACTTTCATAAAGAACTTTCTGATTTCATTTCATTTCTTAGTCAACTCCATATATTCAACCTCAGTCTTATTCCATTCCCTTTTCTTCTGCCGAAGTAGGTCTTTTCAATCCTCCACTTCTCTCGATAATCCTCCAACATGTTTCTTGAACAGGGCATGTGTAATGTCTTTTGATATGCAATATTCTTCTACTCAATCACACTCCTACACTGCTCATAAAACCAGGTGTTTTCTTTAAATTGTCTTTCCATGCCTAGTACTTCCTTCGCTGCATTATCTGGAGCTGTTTTTATAGTTTCCCATCTTTGATTCACATCATTAACATCCTGTAGTACTGTTTGTTCTTGTGCTAAGGCTTGACTGACTTTTTGACGGTACAGTTTGCATGTTTCTTCTGATTTCAAGACTGCAATGTTATACCTTTCTCTACTAGTTTGTCGGTCTTTCTAAGCATTTGATATCTTCGTTCTAATCTTGGCCCTTACCAGAAAGTGATCTGAATGCACGTTAGGTCCACACATGTTTCTTCTGATTTAAAGACAACAATGTTATACCTTTCTCTTCTAGTTTTTCAGTCTTTCTGAGCATTTGGTATCTTCGCTCTTATCTTGGCCCTTACCAGGAAGTGATCTGAATCCATGTTAGGTCCACGTATATATACATCCAACAGATCTGATTTACATCTTTGATCTATCAATACATGATCAATTTGATTGATAATCATACCATCAGGTGACTTCCATGTAGCTTTATGTATTTCCTTATGGGGGAATCTGGTAGACCCCAATACCATATCTCGGGAAGCTGCAAACATGATCAATCTTTTACCATTGTCATTAGTAGATCCATGCTTACTATGAATTCCAATTATGGGTTGATATGTGCTTTCCTTCCCCAATTGTGTATTTAAGTCTCCAAGCACAATCTTGACATCATTCCCTGAGCATTCATCATATACCTCTTCAAGTGTATCATAGAAATCATCTTTAAGCTCTTCACTAGATTCTTCTGTTGGTGCATGTCCATTAATTATACCATAATTTAAAAATCTTCCTTTAATTCTAATTACTGACATCGTTGGATTGATTGGGGTGAAATTAATTACTAGGTGCGTCAAGTCTTTGTGAACAAGAAAGTCTCTGCCAAACTCACGTTTACTATCACCAAAGCTATAAAACATGGCACCCTCTTTATTTTCCAGTACTCCTCTCCCTGTCTATTATATCTATCGTATTTTTTGGATGGCGATGATGCTCTCATTGAGCTCCCTATGCTGATCTAACAACTTCCTAAAGGCGCCCAGGCTATACAGAGATCAAACATGCCAGGTTTCAATTTGGAGATCAGTTTTATTTACCATTCGTTGTCCAGAATTTGTACCATATCATTGTCTAATAATCCGACCGATTTCTCTTTGGAATTTCATAGCTTTAAATTTTTTATAGGAGGAGGGTGTTAACCTCAAACCCAACTTCTAACCTGGAAGACCAGGGACTCTTCTGACTCTTCATACCTTAACCTAAATGATCCAGTTTTAAGGCGCCAGAGACTCCCCTCACCCGCCTACTTACGGAGTAGAATTTGCTGGTTGTGTAGGTAGGTTAACCTACCAACTAGAACGTTTCTCAGCATTTGCCGGAGACACTTAACATCAGTACCTCCACTGAGACTCAATAACCAATCGTTTTTCCCTTTAAGTAGCCTCTTACGTAGGTGGATTGTAACCCCACAGCCCACACGAGTACAAGCATACATGCCAACCAATAATGATGTTGATTACAGTGCTTATGTCATGATACATAGCTATTATACATTAGTAATTTATGTGTTATGAAAACTATTTGAGCTAAAAATATGGGGCCTTTACGGCTAGATTAGACACATTTCCTATCTTTCTTATGGATAACCCTTTGCCAAATCTGAATTGTTGTCTTAGCGCAAATAGTATTTATTAGAGATGGATTCAGCTGGCACTCATCATCCATTACTTACAGGGAATGCAATATGACAATAGTGCAGGACTCCGATTGGTTGCTCAAACATCATCCCATTTGAAACACTGCGCTTTCCAAACTATGAGTAGTTGTACATGTTTAATTATATTTCCATTACTCAAGCAAAATATTTCAACTAATTTCAAGATACTTATTTCAAAAGCATTTAAAAACATTCACATACATTCTTTGATATCAAAAGCAAAATTGCAATCAACTTCTTAAAAGTTATCTACTTGAAAAACACTTAAAATAGAAAATTAAATGATAGATTTCTATAAATAGTTCTGGACATATAAGCTACTTACGCCTCTAAATGTATACCAGGTTCATATAAATCCAGATTATTGCGCTAGGACTGTACAACTATTGTTAATATTATTGTATAATTGTCACAAATATAGCTCTTCACATTCTAATTTCATCACCTTGTCTGCTTTTGCCTTTAACTTTTTAATTATTTTGTTACTACTTTATTGCTATTCTAATCTCTTTTACCTTAGTATATTTTATTATTAATACATATTTCCAATATCTTTTTTGTACTTATTTTCTTATTTTTAAACTTTAAACACTCTAATATATGCAGTACAACTGATCCCATTCTTCCACACATTTATGTAACTCTTACCTCCCTATTATTTTCATTTTTCATAATTTTCATAAAATGTCAGTAAAATAGCTAAACATTGCCTATTGCAGTATCCTAAACTTCCCATCTAAACATCCCTGAACATTTACTTTCATGTGTTATATATTTAAGGAAATTTCTTAATCTTTCTGCACCTAGCACCGAACAGAAATGTAGATTGGTTTACTAATACTGTTTCAGAAAACGAAAGAGTTATAAGTTATTTTACACTTCAAGTGTGAAACAGAAACAACACATACTCATACTTATGCACTTATGTACTTATACATAAACTAAATTTAATGTTTTAAATTTATTAAGAACTTTATGGCGGAAAAACAAGAGATAAATAAAAGCTTTAAAACAGCTAAATAATAAACATTATGCTTTACAAAAACTATATGTGCATAAAGTTAGTTAAATTTAAAGAGAAATTTTTGTTGTTTCTGAATATCAGGTTTAACAGATTGAAAAATGATTTATTTACTTTATCACCAATGTTTTATAGAATAAAGAACTTTATTCTGTTTCAAATATGGATGAATTCAATACATCTGGCAACAGAATTTCTTTTGGCATTTGTTCAAATAATAAAGGATGTGCACTAAGAAGAGAAGCTGTTTGCTACCAGGATCATCTAAAACTCAACATGAAATAATTTGCAATGAACCCTTCTGCAATATCAAATACTGCAGTAGTGATGTTCATCCACCAATTATTATGTATTTGCTGATATTGTAGACATACATTTTAAAACTATTTTGTTCAGGGACTCTAGATAATTTAGTTATAAATAGTGCAAGTTCAAGACTTCGTGTATAAAGTTTAAAGTTCTAAATTAAGAAATTTCAGAAAATATGCTCATCACAAAAATATTGACCATATTATCTGAAAAATTCAAGCACTTCAGTAGTGTATTGGATTCTACATCACAGAAGGACAAAACCATTGAAAATCTTATGTCAAGATTATCGCTGGAGGAAGACAAGCTAAAATTTAAAGAATTGCCAGTATCTTTCAAAGCAGAAACCAAAGAAAAACGAAACAATGGTGTCAAATTCTACCGATGTGGTCAGCAAGGACATGTAAGGAAACAAATAAGAAAAAGGCTTGCGTAATTTGGAAGAAAATCAATTATGATGAACAAGACTGTTTCCTTAAAGATAAAGCTTGTGTACACTGCAAGAAATTAAATCACAACTCAGAAGACTATCTTTTTAAAGATCACAATGAAGAGAAAAATAAAAAACATAAAAATAAGAACAGATATGTTGTATGCAATGATCAGCAAATAAAAACAAGTAAAATTGCATTCTTTGCTCATCATAGTGAGTCAACAAAAGAATCAGGATCAAACGATGTACTTAATATGGTGGATGATAGTGGATGCAATAAAATGTTGACTAAAGAAAAAGATATTCTATCAGATAAAAAAGAATACTCAATGTTAAAATTGCAAAAAAAAAAGGACAATCCATGTCAATAAAAAGCTTTGGAGCTGTAATGCTTGACAACTGCACATTAAATGAAGTGTATTATGTACCTGATTTGACACGAAACTTGTTATCAGTAAATTGTGTGACAAAAAGTAATGGCACAGTGTTCTTTGATGATAAAACAGTATACATCCTAAAAAACAAAATAAAAATTCCAAAGGACAGTGTTGTAATACAAGGATAAAAAATAGAAAATGGACTTTATGTTGTGAACTTGAAGAAATCCTCTGAAAATGCTTTAATTGCTGAAAAAGAAACAATGAAATTAGAAGTATGGCACAGGAAACTAGGCCATCTCAGTTATAATCAGCTGATAAAGATCCCTGAACTGTGTAATGGAGTATCTTTCAAGACTGATAAACGCAAGACTGCAAATTATGCCGTTAGTGCAAATAGTAAACAGGTAATACTGCCTTTTAAAATGATGAGAGAAAGAGCCAGTAGTCCCCTCGAAATTATACACACTGATATCTGTGGGCCAATAGATCCCCAACATATGATAAGAAGAAATATTTCATCACATTACTAGATGATTACACCCATTTCTGCAAAGTATATCTTCTAGAAACAAAAATGGCAAATGAAGTTTTTCCATGTATCAAAAGATTTGTAAAGGAAGGAGAAGGGCATTTTAATGTGAAAGCCTGCAAAATAAGGTGTGACAATGGTGGATAACTTAAAAATGATGGTGTCATGAAAATGGTATTGTATTGCACTCAACCATTGGTCATACCCCTCAACTAAATGGAAAAAGTGAACATTTACACCTGACACTTATGAATAAGGCCAGAACACTTATCTTTGATGCTAAATGCAAAAAACATCTGTTGGATGAATCAGTGCATACTGCAGCCTATCTCACAAATCGAAGTCCAACCACAGGAATGACTCACACCCCAGCTGAAAACTGGTATAAAAAAAAACCTGAACTGAGTAACTTAAACATTTTCGGACAGAAGGTATGTGCAAAAGTGTTAAAACCACTGAAAAAATTAGATAGCAGAAGTGAAGAAGCTATGCTTGTAGGATATGCTCCAAACAGTTACCGCTTGTGGAATGAAAATGAAAAGAAACTTTTTGTAAGCAGAGATGTTATATTTACAAACACATTATTTCCTTCCTCTGAATACAAGCACGTGAAGAAATCAACTTTTAATTTTATGAAGAAAATCAAGAGAATGAAAAGCAAGAACAAGAAAATAAAACAATTACTTTCTTGGAAGTGTTGAAAACAGTGTTGTTATGATAAATTAACTTTAAAGAGAGTCGATTAAAGACACTAGACAACACTTACTTTTAAATTTTTCCGGAACTAGTTTCAGAGGCTTTGCCTCTATCATCGGCCGGCTCTCGACTGATTCTCATTGGTGTAGCTGACGATACCTTGTCACAGGTCTCCTCTGGTGGCGGCTCAAGGAACTTGCTGAACAAATCCTTCTGGGGGATGTCGAAATTGAATACTTTGTTCCTATTTTTTGAAATGAAGATTTGTTCCCATGTGGATAGTTCTTGTTTTCCTGATGTATGTTTCAGTAGTTTTGGTTCTGGATTTATGTTGTGGTTTTTTTCCCAAAAATGTGTGGCAACTGCTGATTTTTCTAATTGTTTATATTTTATGTTTCTAAAGTGTTCCTTTGCTCTTGTTTCTAAATTTCTTTTTGTTTTTCCAATATAAATTTGACTACAGTCATTGCATTCAATTTGATATATACCAGATTTTTTGTTTGATGGAATAGCATCTTTGATTTACTTTGTTTCGTAAACACAATTTCAGGAACTTTATATTAGCAAAAATGTTTCTTTTCTTCTCTTGCAGTTTTAAAAATAATTTTATGTCATAATTTTATGTATTTTATGTATTCAACTAGCACCAGTCAACCATTTCTCCTTAAAAAACCTAATTTGCTCAAACATCAAAGATGCTATTCCATCAAACAAAAAATCTGGTATATATCAAATTGAATGCAATGACTGTAGTCAAATTTATATTGGAAAAACAAAAAGAAATTTAGAAACAAGAGCAAAGGAACACTTTAGAAACATAAAATATAAACAATTAGAAAAATCAGCAGTTGCCACACATTTTTGGGAAAAAAACCACAACATAAATCCAGAACCAAAACTACTGAAACATACATCAGGAAAACAAGAACTATCCACATGGGAACAAATCTTCATTTCAAAAAATAGGAACAAAGTATTCAATTTCGACATCCCCCAGAAGGATTTGTTCAGCAAGTTCCTTGAGCCGCCACCAGAGGAGACCTGTGACAAGGTATCGTCAGCTACACCAATGAGAATCAGTCGAGAGCCGGCCGATGATAGAGGCAAAGCCTCTGAAACTAGTTCCGGAAAAATTTAAAAGTAAGTGTTGTCTAGTGTCTTTAATCGACTCTCTTTAAAGTTAAGAAAATAAAAACCAAGAACAAGAAAATCAAAACCAAGAAGAAGAGAATGAAAACCAAGAAGAAGAAAATCAAGACCAATAACAACAGAATGGAAACCAAGAACAAGAAAATGAAAACCAGGATAATGAAAGACCAATTAGAAAAAAGAGAACACCCATGAAATTTCAAGACTTCATCATCAATCTCAACATGAGTGAAGATGAAGCACTCTTGACCTTTGATGAAGTTTTAAGTTGTGAAGAGAAACAAGAATGGATGAAAGTCATAAAAGATGAAATTGATTCATTGATGAATAATAAAACGTGAACTTATATTGATGAAGATGAAGCACAAGGGAAAGAGATCCCTACAAGCAAATGGGTATTTAGAGTAAAGGAAAATAGAAGATTTAAAGCTAGATTACTAGCAACAGGATGCTCTCAAAACAAGAAAAATATAGACTGTACAAATATTTTTACTCCTGTGTTGGATACCATCTCCTTGGACTATTGTTTGCCTTAGCAGCCAAGAAAACCTGAGACATTCACACCCTATATGCTATGACAGCTTTTCATAACGGTGACTTAGAAGAACCACTCTACATGTAAGTACCAGGTTTCTACCAGCCAGGAAAAATCTGTATATTGCAAAAATTCTTTTATGGGCTTTGACAAGCACCACGTCAATAAAATAAGAAATTTGCTGCATCACTCAAAGAATTAAATATGATTCAATTAAAAATACACCAGTGTATCTTCAAATCTCAAGATGGAGATATATATTTGGCAATACATGTTGATGATGGAATCATCACTGGAAAGGAAAAAGAAAAGAAAACAACTGCAAGATAAACAAAAGAATTTGAAATAACATTAAAAAAAGACCAAAATCATACTTAGGTATGGATATAGTCAAGACTGATAAAGGAATTGTCATCTCCTAGGAAAAATATGCAAATCATATACTGAACATTCAAAATCAATGAAGACACCAATTACTCCTTATATCAAGATGGATGAAAAATATGAAGATAATGAATGCCCTGAAATGAATGTCAAGTTCAAATACAGAGAAGCAATTTGAAGTCTGCTATATCTCTCCTGCAAGACATTTATTTATTTATTTAGTATTTAATTTCTATACAGAAATATTTGCTTATTCAAGATACAGTACAAACAATACAAATTGGAAATAAATAAAATACAGAATTAATCAATTCTGCACAACAAGATTTAAGTTTTGCAGCGAATTACGAAAGTAGGTCAATGGAAAATACAAAGAAACAAGACTATGTGAACGTCAAGAGAACCTTCAGATATCTAAAGGGTACAACTAATGCTGCTATTCTTTACGATGGTGATAATAATTCTAACGAAGTTCTTGAGTTAGTGGCATATTGTGACTCAGATTATGTAGGTGATGTCACGAGGGAAAATGACATTAAAAAGACATTCGGCGCAGGAGCACTTCAGGTTTTGTCATAATGTTTAATGGTGGACTTATTTCATGGTGTTATAACTATAACAGGCGACAAACGTTATAGCGCAATCAACAACAGTGGCTGAGCTCATCGCTGCTTGTGAATTCTCCAAGGAACTTGAGTATCTGATAAATTTGTTGAAGGAGCTTACAGGTGAGAAAGTAAAAGCTACAACGTATTTTGACAATCAGAGTTAAATAAAGTTAGTTAAAACTGGTAAAATTAAAAGCTGGTAGACACATAGAGGTAAAATACTTATTTGTCAAGGATGAATATCACAAAGGTTTGTTTGATATAAAATATGTGACATCTGAGAACAATATGAGTGACATATTTACCAAACCACTGTTTTCTACAAATTTTAAAAAGTATGCTAAGAAATTGCTATTGTACTAATAAATCAAATGCATTTAATAAGAGAAACAAATTGTAAACAAATAATTAAAACAACTGTTCAGTGTTTATGGGGGTGTGTTGAGAGAAAGTTGGTTACACTGTTAAACCCAGACAGTTTTTTGTTATAAAAATAATTAATAATGTGTGTATTCCTTATATATGAATAAATAGTGTGTTCAAGAGTAATTTAGAAATTTATTAACAATTCAACAACATTTTAAAAATTTTACAACACCTGCATACATTGGAATAAGTGATAAGGGGCAAAAAGAAAAAAAAATAGTGATAGGGATGATTGGAGTGAAAGACTGAGGTTAGACGGGCACAGAATAGTTATTTTAAGGGTGCAATCATAAAAGAAAGAGCTACTGATGAATAAGCAATCTTCTTATCAATTTGACATAAAAATATTAATCTTATGAAAACATTAAATGAGTGTAAAAGATGGAACAATATTGGAAGACTGTGTACGAGAACACAAATAAACAGCTGCTGCATACAAATGCTTAGTAAAAAGAAAGAAAGAGGGCCAGATAAGCATATATCACTTGTGGAAAGAAGTGAACACAGGAATGGGGTTTATAGCACTTTAAAAACCAGAGACCTAAGGTAAAAAGAAGAGCAGAGCAGCAACAGACACATCTCGTGGCCACCTTTGTGATGTGGGAACATCGTGTCTGGCTCAGATTCAAGAGGTCCCAAGTTCAAATCTTGGTGAGGTTTAGTTATCTGGAATTCTCCCTCCCCCTACCCCCAGGGTTTTCACTTATCCTGAAAGATGAATGTTTGCTAACCCTAAGTTCTGTGGACTCTGGGCTCATTTAGCATAATTTCAGTCATTTTATCCATCGCCTTATATGACCTACGTTGGAGTATATTAAATTTAAAAAGTGACACACTTTGCTATGTGATGAGAGCAAGCAAACGGTTTCAACATCTGTAGGAGAGGTAGGGTGGATAAAATACAGTGGATAAAATGGTAGGTTTAATTTAAACATGATTTCTTTTTTATTTCAGAAATAAAAAGCAAGTAAGGAAATGTTAATAAGGGAAAATGAAGAGAGAGGGAGAAAGGTTCCAAATAATTAGGAAGTGATTATAACAGAGGGTAGGAAGCAAGGAAAATGGTAGGAAGAGGGGAAGAGGAAATACAAATGACAGGAGATATAGAAAGGTAAAGAATAAAGGGACAATTAGAGGTGGACTATAAAGATGGGAGAATAAAAGCATGCTTAATGACAAAATGTAAATGTATTCAATTACAGAGAGCTGTCCAAGATGAAAGGACAATATTCAAGCTGAAGAACACTCTGAAATGCATGTATAAGTCGAGAACCAAATAAATCAGTTCAGTTCAACTATACCCTACATTTGCTCCCATGAAATGAGTTCCGTATACTTAAAACTATTCCTAAATTGGTCCGATGGAAAAACAAGTGCCGGCCATCACCACGTTAATTTGTTCTCTGTACTAGTGCAACAAATTAAGTTATTTGTGGAGATATAAAAGCCCATATAGTGCTGGATTCTACTGTAAGTAATAGATAATTTAGTTTTACACAGGTATAAGTGTTATTAATAAGATCCCCTAACACTTCATTGTGTAAAAAGCATTTAACTATTACTGCACTCAGCTCAGATTGAATATGAATGAAACAAAAGCCAATCATGCGATAAACAATGCAGCGAAAACATTAAGTACTAACAGTGTTGCCTACACATCTCCATTTTCCACTCCAAATCCGTTTGAACCACTGATTTATCTAACTCAGAATGAATCCAATGAAAATATGAATCAGGCTGATAGTGAATATGATAACTCCTAAGTTAAAGCTGTTAAACCACCACCTATTTACACAAATAACATAAGAGACATGAATACAGTTTTTCTCATTGTGCACAGAATAGAGGACTCCGGTCCATCTATTCTGTGGGTCGCTCTTCTCCTACCAGGGTACTTCACGAAGCCCCGGGTCTTCCTTACGTGCAGGGTGAAATTAGGCGTCGGACATCAAAAATTTACGAAACTTTACCTACTCATAAAAGCGCCCTTGTTCGATCATTGGGAGTTTATGACCCCACTGGACGCCGATTTAGGTTGTACCGGGTACCTCACATGGCTTGTGGGCACCCTAGATAACCCAGGAGCTAATCCATACAGCAGCTAAAGCTGAGCTCCACATTATCCTTCTAAGCTGTTGGCATCAAAATTTTCAACCTAATTAAAACCTATGAAACAGAACACCAGGGTGCATAAGGTTTTGCATTCTATCCCACAACCCGAGGAACATAGCATTTATGTTACCTCACATCAAAATTCTTTCTAATAACTCACAAACCAACCTACCATATCCGATCCCCCCCCCCCCCCAAAAAAAAATCACTCTACCTACGGTAAAACCCATAACGGGTGGGCACGCAGCAAAATACCTTCTGGCTTTATACAGCCAGCACTACGAACGGACGGATACAGTTCTTCAGGCACTAAAAAGCAAAGCAGTATACAATAAACACACTACTGTTTCAAATCAGAGAGTTAAGTTTTGTTTCGAAACAGTAGAAGGATATAAAGGGGCTGTTCATTACTTTGAAAACAACAGAGCCGAGTACCACATTTACCAAATGAAGCAGGATCGTAATTTCCGAGTAGTTCCGATCTTAAACCAAGTATAGGCAATGATAAAAAACTGTGAATTAACTAGATTGTACCTACCATGCAGTCTTAAAAGTAGAACCCCCTAAAGGTTATACCACCCAGTGCTACAGATGCCAAGAATATGGGCACAGTAAAAATTACTGTCGTAAAAGAGTTTGCTGTGTAAAATGGGATGGTTTTATTTATTTTCTTTTTTTTTTACGTCCTCCAACGTTAAGTCATATCGGACGACGAATGGAATGGATGAAATGATGCTCACATGAGTCCGAGGTCCATGGAGCTTAGAGTTACCCGACATTCGCCTTCCAGGATAAGGGAAACCCCCGTAAAAACCTTATCCAGGTAACTCACCCTGACCGAGATTGGAACTCGGGACCTCTTGAACCTGAGGCGGACATGCTACCATCTACGCTACCGAGGCGGGCAAATGGGATGGTGTACATGCTACTGCAGAATGTAAGACGCCCAACAATGCACCCACAGCGTGTGTAAACTGTAATGGGAAACATATAAGGTTACAAGGGATGTCCAGCGCACGTGAAGCTTCAAAATTCAACATCCACTTTCCAAAGAAAGAACACCTAAGGTATAGCTAGGGCCTCAAGGACCTAGAAACGCAAGGTCCCAACGCGGCAGCGCCCCTCAGAGGCTCAGCTAACACTTCCTATCCGGAGAAGACCGGGTTATGTGGCGAGGCGTGACTTTCAAAGCGAGGGAAACTCCAAATAATAGTATTCCTTAAAATAAGAGAGAATATTAGCTCGAAGAACGAAGGCTACTCTTCAATACTCTTTCTACTGTACAGTCACACGTATGCTCTTCTTGCATTGCAAGACTGGTCACACTACAAGCAGACATATTCCTGCTTCCCCTCTCTACTCAGATGTTCCAATTTTTCCAAGAGCTGGACCACACCGCGTGAACTGTTAGCCTAAAATGGAGAAAGCATGCCGTTCACACACTTTTACTAATAACTTAAACCTTCATAATAATTTCCTATTTGTTGCCACTAAATATCAATCTACGTAAGATACTATTGCTAATGCTATTGAAATACCTATACTTACAGTTGTATTTAAAAGCGCCACATAAAACAAAAATAAATAACTTTCACTTCATACGCTGCAGAGACTTACATGACTGATAGATGTGTCAGTGCTTCCTAATTATCGAAGAGTCGCGTTTACTTCCGAAAACCTACAAAACATGATATTCAAGGTTACGAATGCGTAAGTACAGAAATATTCAGTATTGAATAAGCTTGCGGAACTGGTCACTCAGATTTAAGCAGCTGTCAAATTGTCCACAGCACCGCGGATGTCCACGAATAAATTTTGAAAATGCATTCAGAGCAAATAAAATATTATTTGTCATTAATTTTCTTCTTTTTCTTCTTTTCCTCCTGAAAAAGAGAGCTGAAGCCTCCAGCGCTTCATTGCACGTTTCGCTGCTGACCGGATTGAAATTAAAGTGAAATAAAGTAGAGAGACCAGAAATCGTGAAAGGAAATTAAGCGATCCAGCTGTCACCTGGTGACCAAGGAAAACTGCGAGAGAGAGAGAGAGAGAGAGAGAGAGAGAGAGAGAGAGAGAGACAGAGAGAGAGAGAGAGAGAGAGAGAGAGAGAGAGAGAGAGAGAGAGAGAGAGAGAGAGAGAGAGAGAGACAGAGAGAGAACCACTTTGGTTAGACTGGCCCGCCACCGAGCTCGAAACCAAGACCTCACAAATGCGAGTCGCACGTTTTGCCACGACGCCACCTCGCTCGGTCCATATTTAGCAACTTTAAACCCCTAATGAGATGTACATGTACTCATTTGCAAGTAGCAGCAGATACCAGTGTAAGTGAAAACTTCAGGTATCTTATCGTAAGATCCGTTACTAAGTTGAATGAGGTCGTTGCTGGGACTCATTCACGCATTTTAACGTTAGCGACAAAACACAGGTTTTCTACAGTTAACTCTAACTCTTAATAATCTTTTTGCTCCATTTTAACAGAATCGTCTTTGAAACCATTATTATTACAGTGGTGATACACCATTGTAGTTTCAACATTAGCAATAGTTTCTTTTACACACTCAGTACATTTCCACGGGAAATTGAAATCGAT
>CM060952.1:67683038-67748038 GCA_030765055.1 Mantis religiosa
CAGAGTTACAGTCAAATAATATGTCTGAAACTGCACTAGATATATAAAAAAGTCTCAAGCCTCTGTTTTTACACACCATCATGCAGTAGCAAGAATACAAGAGTGCTGCTGTTCAAGTGATATGGAGATCAAGAATGTTCTAAGCTGCAGTGTGTGATTGTGAAAAAATAATTTTCAATGCAAGCGTAGTACCGAATAAATTGCTGCACTGTTTCAACTCAACATAAACATCAACAAGGGAAACCTTTTAACTATTCCAAGGTAATTTTAAGAAAAAAGGAAAAAGTGTTCTTTGTTTAATAAGCAATTTCAGAACTTTGAAAAACCTCCAGGATCTGTTTATCTTATTTGCGAAATTAATGTAAAAAGGAGTTACTCTAAGTAATTGCAGAGAGAGCCATCATTCCAGCTAGCTGTGCTAAGGTGAAAACAATATTTGGTGCTAAGCATGAACATGTGAGTATAATTCTCTTGGCTGATAACGTATTTGAAAGATATATCAGAAAACATTGAACTCGAATTGGTGAAATAAGTCTAACTTAAATTGTATAATATCAGACGGATGAAGTACTGATATAAATGGCCTAGTTCAGTTCGTTTCTTTTATTCGCTCCAGTGGTGAAGGAAGCATAGCTGAACGATGTTTCTGAAACAAACGAATCCCCGTAGCTACACAAAACAAAGGCATTTTAATTAATAAATGGCTGCACGGAGAAATGAATTTGTACTTCAGCATTCTGCTGACGAAGAATTGTGGACGGCAAATGCAAAGATGATGCTCCTTCAATGACAAGTTCATAACAACAAAATACGTGTGACAAAATACGCAAAAATTTTCACTTTCAACTGCTTTATTTATCCCCAAATCGTCAGAGAATAACATAGAAGTAATGGTCCGAAAATGTATAAAAGCATGCATGTTAGAGAGAAAAATACCTTCAAAATGACAAACATTGCCGGAAAACAACAAAAACATAAAATGTCCAACTTTAGATCTGCAGGGGTGAAGCTTAGGATAGTTTACAGTTTATAGTTTTTTTTATGTACGTCCTCCCACGTTAAGTCATATCGGACGATGAGTGGAAGGGGTGAAACGATGCTCAAATGAGCCCAGGGTCCATAGAGCTTAAAGTTACCCAACATTCGTCTTTCAGGATAAGGGAAAACCCCGGAAAAACCTTATCCTGACCGAGATTCGAACTCGGGACCTCTTGAACGAGAGGCAGACACGCTACCATCTACGCTACCAAGGTTGGCGGATAGTTTATAGTAGATAGAATAGTTGACGAGAAGACTGTCTACATAGATTAGACTAGGCTTTGATAGGATGAAAAAGAAGCACAGAATAAAAGCTCTAACTTTAAACTCCTACTTACTGCTTCAACAACCAAGGGAACAGACAGCGATTTTACAGGCTCTTACCGAAGAAGATACAGCAAAGACATTAATTTTGGAGAGAAACAAGCTGTAGTAAACATTGATAGATTACAATAGACCTTCTCAAAAACAGTCAAATCCGAAGCAAAACGGCAAACGAAATTAAGGCTAGGTTAAAGCATTTGCAGCTCAATGGGTAGATAATCCACATTAAACGGGTATAGGCACACACGGGGCAGCGCAGGAATGAAATAGCAGATAAATTGGCAGAGGAAGTAGCAGCGGAAGACAGTGGGGAGGTAACTATAAGATCCCTAGAACTCACATCATCAAGGAAACAGAGGACAAAGGGCTACACACATAGGTGGGAAAGTCAGTGGGCGCGCGCAACAAAAGGACCCATCAGCAAAATGGTTTTCCTTTTTGTGTAAGAACGCTTAAAACAAAATAACACTAAATGGACAAACTACAGCCATCCTAACTGAACATAGGAAGACAAGCGAATACTTCAATTAATTCAAAAGAATGGAAAGTGCAATGTGCAAGAGTGAAAAACAAAACCAAACAGTGAAGTAATTTAATATATGAATGTACTCTCCTGAAGAGTGAAGGACAAATATTAACAGAATTTAATGTTATGATATAACGGAGCATGCAGTATTAAAAACAGAAAAGAAAAAGAAAGTGGCGCTTAGTTTGGGTTAGGTTACGCGATAAGAAGGGGATCTAGGGCGACCAGAGTGCCACTCATTCTCGGTGTTTCTACGACCACGTTTAAATTCATTGATCCAAAAGTAAATGGTCTTCAATGTTGGTGTAGAGTCCGCGTGAACTTCATCCAATTCAGTTTTGACTTGTGCGGCAGTCCAGCCCTTCAAATGAAAATGTTAACATAAGGAAACATTCCCCCCCCCCCCCCCCCCCATTATCAATCGCAGCTATCACACTGACCAGTTCAGATGGCTGTCAACAATGTTAGTCAAGCTTATCACTCACAAAATTGCAACAAAAAATTTCCACCCCTTCATCGAAATTTACCAGACTTAACTAACGACCCTCGTACTACTGCCACGAGCACCTTCTGAGCTTTCTGCGTTAGTTGAAGCTACTGTAAAAAAGGAAAGAATTACGTTACATTTTGAACCCAAGAGAGTACCCGAGAAAACTATTTTTGATAGTATGTTTCTTATTTTATGGTAATACGGACTACTATGGGTAATTGCTGAGTCAATACTTTGGCTCAGGAAGTAGTCCGTACATGACTATCATTGTACTCATCTCAATGACATACAGGTTGTTCATTTTTATCTGTGATTTGCCGCGCAAAATTTTACGTCATCAATATCATCGTTGATGGAGCTAGCTTAAATACGGTTCCCTTTTCCAGCGGTTTGAGATCGTATTTGATGTGCTGACAGCAGCGCAGCTTTGAGGCCTCCCTCCACCGGCAGGTAAATATACTATTTGAGAGGTGCGTCTGCCTGCCTAATATAAAGGTGCGTGATTTCGCTTGGTGCGTAGATACGATAACTGTTGTAGTTCGTTTTAAGAATATGAACACTATTTTATGACGGATAAATACAAACAATATCTTGCAATTTCGTGTTTCTCTATGAAGATATACGACTTAATATAATTTAATAAAGGAATGCCAAATTAATAACAGTATTAGTTTCAAAACATTTTAGTAAGGAAACATACTATTTTGTCCTTTCAACAGTGCACATCATATCGAACGATGAATGAATAAATGAATGAATGTATGAGTGAATGCATGAATGAAAGGGGTTTTATGGTACTAAAATGAGTCCGGGGTCACTAGAGCTCAGAGTTACCCGACATTCGTCTTCGTAGGATAAGGGAAACCCTGGAAAAAACCTTATTCAGGTAACTCATCCTTAGCGAGATTCGAACTCGCGACCTCTTGAGTGTGAGGCACACACGCTACTTCACACCACGGCGGCGGGTAAGAAACATATAATTTACATTATATATTTATAATATTTATTAGGTATTTCTAGATGGGGACCAGTCACCTTATAGCGTCCAGTGTCTCTCATTTTGCGAGTAACTGATCCTGTATGTTGGAAATATTTGATGCACCTATTGGTTTTAAAAGACATAGGGATACCAATATTAATAAAAACATTTTAATTAAGCGTGAGAATAACAAAACATTCATATAATATATTGATAAAACGTAAGATGATCATGTTGCAAACAAAAGTGTCAATATGGCGGTTTCTGGACACTTTTGACAACATTACGCTCCGAAGAACTGTCTAAACGCCGGATAGCGTTGCATAAACTCCTCTATGCAGTAGTTTAAATTGTATTTATATGTCGCACCAATTTTAATGCTGATACGAAATTAGCATTGAAACACGAAAACGCGGTGCTCTGTCTTGATACCCATGGTGCTAACGTTAGAGTAGAAACGTGGTACTTAAACATATATATTAGAATGTTAACCGTGATTGCCGTAAGAAGGTTGAAAGGGGAGGCTGATTGTATTAATTATTAGCACAACCGCAATCAGAGCGCTGTAATTTGCTCCACAAACATTACCGCTTCTTCTCCGTGGGGGGCTCTATGATTTCAAGATAGACTCACCAGTCAACTATGATGTCATTCTTGCTCTATCGGAGGGCGGGAAATCATGAATAAAAGTGAACACCGTGTAAATGTGACGTGTCTGCACGCCACTGAATAGAAATGTCTTGTTTATACATACTTAGCTTTGTTCTTGATTTAAAGCTATTGTAAAACCTAGATAAAAAGATATAAATATGAATTTACACGTACCTTGAATATTTTATTAACGTGTATCTGTGGGCACTGTGCAGTTACGTAGGTACTGTCCCCAAGAAGATCATAGATTGCTGTAATTACAGCTAACATTTCTGTTTTCGTAATATAACCATCCTGATTTACGTCATACAACCTGTAAGAATAAACAACATACATCCATTATATACGCAGTATGGTTTGAAATGATATTTTAGAGCTGTAAGTAACACTTCATATAAAACTATAGAAGTATAAGGACAAACAAAACATAGACATTCGATTTTTGTAGTTTTAATTAAACATTCATAATACTTTCTTTGGGACAGAATTGTCCATCCATTACGAAATACTGCGCAGTATCGATTTTATGTTCTCTGTTCCTGGAGTTCAACTTTTGAAATATGCATGAAAAGAGAATAAAGTTCGTTAGTACTTATAACGAGAAAGTGTCATAGGGTGAAGGGGAAAGCTGCGTTGACTTGGCTTAGAAGAATATCATACATTTTTTCCCAGAAGCAGGGAACAATTTCCCGAGTACTTCAGTAAGTCTGAAGAAACTTTTAGGTATTCTCCCATCCTATAAGATTAGTTACTAACCGTTATTAAGCAATAAGGGGATAAGTCAGGCATTTATAGAAGTAATTAAAATGATATATCAAGAGAATGAGTTGTGTATAAAACTACCAGGCAACAAAGTAACTAAATCTATATCGAGTAAGGCAGGAGTACGGCAGGGATGTAAACTTAGTCCAGTATTATTTAATCTTTATATCGATGGAATTTTAGAGGAGATATCAAGTTGTAGGGTACATTCACCAGTTATTAATAATAAAGAAATACCGGGGCTACTGTTTGCAGATGACCTAGTAGTTGGGTCCACATCAAGTGGAGGGCTGAGAAGAGCAATCGAGGCAGCCAATTCTTATTGCAATAAATGGGGTTTGAAAGTGAATGAAAACAAAACAAAGATTATGGTCTTCAAAAAAGGATACAGGTTGCGTAAGGATGAGAAATGGGAGGTTAATAGAAAAGAAATAGAGGTAGTAAGGAGATTTGATTATTTGGGTACAAGGTTGAGTTCAGATGGCAGCTGGAAAGAACAAAAAAAGATGTCTGTGGCAAAAGGTAAAATGGCCATGAGAGTGATAAGATCATGCTATAGTAAACTACCGGATATAAATGTCAAATGGTTGGAGAGGATCTATACGGCAGTAGTAGAAAATAGAATGTTACATGGATCAGAGGTTTGGGGAATAGATGAGGCTTGGAGAGAGACTGATAGAGTGCATAGATCCTTTTGTAAATACATATTGGGATTACCAATAGCATCACCTAATGGGGCAGCACAATTAGAACTAGGCAGGCATTCTACTAAAATTAAAATCTTGTCAAGGGCAATGAAATATCTATACAGAATCACTAACTAGGAAGATGGCAATATAATTAAAGAATGTTTTCATATTCAAAAGAGAAGTAACTGGGGAGGGTCTTGGGCACATAAAATGTATGACTTGTTGAAGCAGATAGGTATGCGTCATTCTTGGATAAATGCAAAGTATGGGTATAGAGGCTTCTGGAAAGAGGTTAAGCTAAGATTAGAAGATATTGACAGACAAGACATTTTTGCCAATATAAGTGACAAAAGCTCACTAAGATTATATAGAGAAATAAAAACAACCTGGGGGAGGGAAGGATATATAGATATATGTAGTAAGTTAGGGCGAGAAGGTTTTGCTTGGGCGAGAACAGGAGTGAGAAATTTGAAAGGTATAGGTCAAGAGAGGGAGCTAGATAAATGTCCATTGTGTGGAGAAGAGAATGCAGATTTCCATTGTATATTAAATTGTAGTCAAACAAAGATATGGAGAGAGCAGGCTTGGCTACGTAAATGGGACAGTTTGGGGGGTGAAGTAGTAATTAGAAAAATGTTGTCAGTAAAAGGAGAAAAGAACAGGAGAAATATAGGGAATTATTTAGGAAAAGTTAAAGAGAGATGGCTAAGAACAATTAAGAGAAAAATGTAGAGTGAGATAGGTGAAATGGCAGAAAGTGTAAAAAGGAGCAGAGGGCCTCCATTACACAAAAACCTAGGGTTAGGTGTATGGGGGCTGAATTACTATTCAATGGTGGGCAACATGATAACATGATAGGATTTTCAGGATTTAGGAATATATGGCATATTTCAGTATGGATTTTATAATTGTAATCTTGATTTTGTATTTCCATTTGTTGATGTAAAAGGAAATAAATTACTATTGCTATTACTATTACTAACCGTTAGATAGTTGCACCTCATCCCATTTGATAATAAAATTGTATGGTGACACTCTCATTTATAAATTATTAGTATTGCGTGACAGATCAAATCTAATTTGGAAATTTTAAAACTATAAAGATACCAGGATTAAAAAATAAGGGTTATAATTCAGTGTTAAGTTTAGGTTTTTAGTTCCTGTACCACGTAGATACCTAAGATAACAGTATCGTACACATTTACAGACACGTATCGACAATTTTAGACAAAATAAACGTTGAAATGTCCTTCCAATTCAGACAGGACAAAGTCTATTAAGTCTGCATCTATATGTAACTTAACTCAAAAAGAATCTTCGGGGAAACATTAAACTTCATTCCTGTATCACACACCCTTACTCAAGGCTAAGCTTCTTAAGGAATTCGCTCTATCTCAAACGATTCCTTCCTTTATTTTATTTTATGCAAGCTGACATTAACCTGTTATAGAAAATAAAAAGAATAACGGATTAGCATAACTTAAGACTTAGGACTGTTTCAAATGCTTGAAACAGCTGTTATCATGCAATGTAGCCTACGTGTTAGTTTGTCTAGGTACTAGAGGTACAGTTATTAGTGTAGTATGTGTTGATGTAAAAAAATGGATTTGTGTGTTTAAGAGAAACTGAAGGACAAATATTAAATTAAATCCCACATTCAAACGTATTAAATTAACTATAATCTCTGAAACCAGAACGATCCTGTTGTAAACATACGGGAGGTTGCAAAGAGAGAGACACAGATACTTCAATGGAACGTTCTAACGCTTGTGTTTCTAGAAGCGGAACCTTGCAAGAAACATTTTAGTTTGAGACATTATTTTAGTGTTCCAACTGATAAAGAAATATCGAAGCCACTACGCCAAAAATTTGGCGTACACTGGTGGCATCGGTACAGCAGTTAATTATCTTCATACTTGCTTCTTTTAACGTGCATGTATGTAGCAAGTATGGCATGTATTGTATTCAATCCAATAATTCGATATCAAGATTAAACCGGTAATAAACATTTTGAAGCGTGGAAACCTCCATCCTTTTAAATGTCGAGCTGTACGTGTACATGTGTGTATGCGCTCGTCTATCACTCTGTGAACAACATAACTCAACAACGAAACATTGATTAAAAACTTAACTTGGAAACTGGTTCAGCATTTTCCAAAGAAAGTGAAAATGTTCGGAAAATACATCCATCTCAACATGTCCTACCGATAGAATTTTTTTTTTAAAAAAATTCCATTTTCTTAAAAATGGCTTCAATGCACTTCATTAAAATATCACATACGTATTTAAGATATTTTCATAAGCTATCAAATGCGTATTCTGAACTTTCTTAGAATAGCCTCTTATGTTCTTTTTATTTGGGGTTATTTCTGAATGATTGGTAAGCATTAGATACGGACTAAGGATTACTAAACAAAACAGATGAGGTAGAAAATAGAAAAGAATGCAATATCGTAAAATGCTTAGAATATATGTGAGGTGATGTGTGGATATATCTCATAACACACCCAAGACATTCCCAGCTATTGATTTGAATTTTCAAATACTTACACATTTCTCAAATAGGAATGTGTTATATTTTTATCTCTGTGCACCGTTGTCTTCAGTGCACTCTTCAGTGAAGCAGGCGAAAGGAAAGTAAGTGTCGGTATCACTGTTTTTTTACGTAGGAACGTCACAGGTAACAACGCCTTTCATTCTTCGAACAACAAAAGGGAAATAAAACATTAATTGTATGGATGAGACCGAAAGCGGAAAAATTCCACTTTTTAACATTTTAAACTGAGGTAGTCCTCTATTGTCCTGTACAACGAAAACAGTCTTTCACTTCTATCTGTGAAAAAAGATATTCAGATTTCAGCGACACAGAACAGGAATGCACTCCTGGAATGCATCCCTTTCTATTATCATTAGTCTACATTCATAACGAAGAATGCACTTTTGTAAGAATAAGAGGGGAATTAATTGTTCTATCACATTAGTAGTGTGTAGGACGAAGTATCGAAAGGTAGGTCAGATGGAACAATTCAATGCCATAGCCGGGATTTGAACCACGTAACTTCCGGTCTCGTCCGGCTGCTCTTAGCCATTGAGCTACCATGGCCAACATGCCATGGTCTGACTCTACCTTTCCATACTTCGTCCTACATACGGCGTGTGAAAGAGCAATTAATTTCCATTAATTGACCTAATAGTAGTTCCAACTATTAAGGCGCTGGCCTTAGAGTACTAGAGTACCTACTTACATCATAGTAAGTCGCCGTTAAAGTAGTTGTCTCATGTGTTTATGAGAACTCCTAGTGGTTTACCGGGAAAAACACGAGTCAGTTGGAGAATTTAATGTCATGTTAGCACGTTGGCCATAGCAGCTCAATGGTTAAGAGCAGCCGGACGTGACCGGAAGATTCATAGTTCAACTCCCGACTATGATATTGACTTTTTCAGTCTGACTCTACCTTTCCAGTAAGAGGGGAGTTTTTGTATACCTTAAAATTTATGGAATTATTTACACGTCTGTAAACCGAGTGGAACTGGCTCAGACGGTTTCGTCTGTGGCCCGCATTCGGGAGCCCAGGGTTCAATTCCCGTGGCCGATTTGCTCTGACTCATGGGTTTTCTCGAGTCGCCAGGTGAATGCTGGGTAGATTAATTACATCCGCCGAATTTCCTGTTCCTCCGTATCATTTCCTGTATCTCCAATATAATTTCATAATTTTAATCTTTCATCTGGTGGTCTCTTTCAGGGTAGAAATGTCGGTGGGTGTCTCGGTGGTGTATGGCATGATGATATACTCTGAATGAACCAATTCCTCTTCCGATAGGAGGGTTCTGGTCTCCGAACCGTTTGCTGGGACCGCTTCCGAACCACAGTAGGAGGGAATGCCCGTTATCCTGGCCTGCCGAGGAAAGTTTCCAAGAAAAAATTTAGGATCCCTGCCCTCTGCACTGCCGTGGCTACTTGGTACGACCACCCTTTGTCTCCTCTCGCCTCATCTTTCCTTCCTGAGGTTGCTCCATTTGGGGGCATATGGTACAATAAACGAAGTCTGGTTTTCGTGCCAAGGGCACTGCGAATTAATCCAGTTTACGTCTGTATATTGTAGTTAATACATTATTTTAGCTATTATTCTTTACTTACTGGCGGCTCCTATCCAATTGTTTCGCAGTGATTCATTGGTTGAACAATGTTTGCTGGGACTGTTACTCTTTGCGTGTTTGTCAGCCCTTTCTTTGCGCTGTATCAATTAATCTACATCCTGTATGCAATTAAATAGATCTGAAGCCCAAGTATATGAATACACTAACAAAGCATGATAAATTCTAATCTAACCTTCGAAAAGACGGTGTGAGATCGTTGTAAAAGAAAATGATGCATTGCACTCACATGACTGTCTACTTACTACTGCACAAAAGTATTTTTAAGAAGCCATATTCTTCTATCTAGTGTATGTTAATCGAGATAAACATTTATAAAATATCTTATTACATATTTTTATGGGTACAATAAAAATAGAGAATAGATACGGTTGACTTAAGCGACAGTCAATTCTCTTAAGAGCTGGTCGAAAGGTGTATGCAAAATATTCCGAATACTTTAATGAGGGTGGACGAACTTCAGATGACATTCTAATCACATGACCAGGATATTAAAAATGAATAATAAATTTCAATTTAAGAAAAGCATAAGGCAAAAGCGGACATTTTGGACTGGTGGGCGACTCGGATTTGTTTTGTAAACTCTGTTGCTTAGGGGCTGGTAGTGTATTGTGTTGGAACGACTTTTGTGGGTGAAGAAGTTAACTGCTTGAGACATTTAAGTGTGTAATATGATTGTGTTTCTTCAGTCTAGTTGAGAAGTTGAGCTCCTTTTCCGGAAAGGAGGTATGTAATTGCTCCATTTCTGGAATTTTGTTAAATTTATGTTGTTATAAGATAAACTTATAAGGAATGTGCATTGAAATTGAAAATACAGATTTGCTTACATCTATAATCCTTGTTGTTATGACAGTTACTTCGTACTACAGACAGATAAAAACAGGGCCGTATTCCTAACAAAAATGTGGGGAGGGGGACACACCTAAATATTTTCCAGATGCTGGAGAACCGATCAGAATTCTGCACTTGCAGATTTGCCTTCCTGCTTTGGTTGTCCTCAGCATGCGTATGACTTTTTATCCATTCTTTTATGTAATCCTCTGGATTCCACATATGTACTGGAAGTCTGTTAATAGTCATAAACGTTATTTGAATGTGTTTTGAATGTATATATTTTGTATCTTTTTTGCAGTATTTTGAATGTTAAAATAAGAAAGGTACTGAATTAAAAAAGTATAATATTATTAGTAAGAGGACTGCGTCCCCCTCCGAAAAGTAGTGGGTGGACGGCGTACCACCGCGTTGCCCCTCCACTACGGCCCTGGGTAAAAACAAATACTGCTACAACAGCAGATGAAGCCTTAAAGTAGCTTTTTTATAGTTTAAATCCTCCTACGTTAAGTCAAATCGGACGATGGGTGAAATAATGTTCAAGTGAGCCTAGAAGACTAGAAAAATGGAGAATGGTACCACGAAATCTGTGTGGGCACTTTGTTTGGGAAAGAAGAATTCATATGTGGAAAATGTATGTGAAATGAATAAAGATGTGAATATACAAGTGTAGAAATGCGTTATTTTATTCTCGTGATTATATTATATAGTTATTGACATTGAATCTCCCAGTTTTCTATTCCGATTCGTCCGCTATCCAATCCTATTCATCCAGCAATTACGGGCGATTACGATTTCTGCTCCGAATAAAAATGAAAACGGAAGTATTCAGAAAATTCTTCGAAATACTTAGTATTTAACATAATCCAGAATGTTCAGGCGTCAATATAAGGTAAAAGCTTTCTTATTTACGTGACAAATATGGCTTTTGTGGAAGATTTTCAAATGTTGATCCAATTGACACACGCTTATCTTAGGAATTGAAAAAGACAAATCAGCAGCAAAAGTATATCAAAAATGGTTATTTTCACACACACATACATACACTCATACACAGAAATATTTGACTTAAGATGCGTGCTTTAACGAGTTGATGATTTTTACTGAAATTTTGAGTTACTCAAATTTATTCAGAATGAAGAGGACTTGAGAGGCTATTCCCATAAGTTCAAAATATGTGTTTAGTTTATAATAAAACATCTTAAACATTTGGAATTTTAATCAAAATCATTAGAGGTAGTTTTAAGAAAATTTAAAGTGTGAAAATTTTTTCCATATCCAGGGATTGTTTGGGGTGCGAGAATTTTCTTTAAAATCTTCGTATCCTATCCTCGCACGCTTCGTGTTTGCGTCATTTTGTTTACACACACACACACACACACACACACACACACACACACACACACACACACACACACACACACCTCTTTCAACAAACATGCAACTTTCAACCTCAAAACATGCATTTCTGGTGAGGTGTCGATTACAAATTTTTGGGTGGAGTGCAATATTTACACGTAGAAGAGAAAGTAAAAACTTTAGTAACAGTTAAAGTAACTATTACTGGAAACATTTGACTGGTCATTCGAATAGTATATTGCGTACTAAGGACTATAAGCAATGCTTATCAGGTCGAAAATGCACATTCTACACTAGACCAGCAGGACCGAGGATTCCCAAGCATTTGAAATCGGATAAGTAACTTGAGTTCGTGGTTAGCCAATTACTTTTGGCAGTACTTGAAAAAACCGTGAGGAGCAATTATAAATCAAAATTGATTTTCCACATTTCATTGAGTATATACAGGGTGAGTCACCTAAAACTTGCACCGTAAATATTTCTGAAATGGTATGTGCTATTGATATGCGGTTTTCACGGAATTGAACTATAGGCAGGGGCTCGCATTTTCAAATGATACGCAGATTTTTATAATTTTTAGAAAGTGTATTTATGTAAAAAAGTTACATTTTTTTAAATGGAACAATGCGTATTGACATTAAGAAAATAAAAGTAGAATAAATTAGAATGTCAATGGTGTTTTTTGCACGATTCTAATGTAAGTAGTTTACGAGAAATCGTCATTTGAAAATTGAACGCACCGGCAGTTGTTTGTTCCATTCAATTGCTTAGTTGCTAGACTAGGATGTTGTTATGTTTGTTTACAATGTGTTTTGTCTACACTGGCAGTTATTTTGTGATAGTTGAAGCAGTAGGACGTGCTTGGAAGATGGTATTTACCAATGCAGAAAAAGCAGATATGCTCATAGTTTATGGTGAATGTAGAAAGAATGCAGTTCTTTCTTGTACAGTGTACTTGGAAACATATCCGAATAGACGTCAACCATCTCGTCAATTATTTGTGAACCTCTTCAACCAATTACGTGAAAGTGGTAGTATAACGTCTAGAAAACGCACCAGAAACAAACGAGCAACTGGAGAGCAAGGAGAAATTAATGTTCTAGCTGCTGTTGCAGTAGATCCCCACATTAGTTCTCGTGCAATCGCACGAGGAAGCGGCATCAGTCAAAGAAGTGTAATCCAATTAATGTCCCATTTCATCCTTGTTACTATGGCAATTGACAAATGAATTGCAAATCTAACTTACACCAACAAACACGTGTTAACAATGATTAACTTAAAAATCAAGTATTACAAAGATATACATACCTACATAAGATTGGGGAAATCAAAAACAAATAGTAGCCAAAGGACATGCTTTTACTTACGAAAATGCCCAGTGAAGTCTTTCTTGTAATGTGCCCTTCATTACGATGGAGAGTCCCAGCATGAACTCTTTAAAAGTAATAGTTCCAGTGTGTTCTTTATCCAGAGCAACAAACACATAATGTGCATATTTACTGGAATCTGTGAAATAAAAGTTAGTAATTATCATACAGTTAAATGTTACTAGAAGAGTTGTACAATCGATACTAAACATTTTTTTTTTTTGTTCCATGGTCATATCGGCGGCCGTTCTCCTTTGGAACATACTGAAGGTGTTAACTCGTTATCTTTGGTTCTTTTATCATTACATCACGCACACATTCACACTCTCATTCATACTTCCAGACTCTGGGGAAGATGGGGAATTATCTTGGTCGGAGAAAAATCCCCACCCCCACCGCCGGGAATCGAACCCGGGACCCCTAGCACGGTAGGCAGGCAGTTTGTTTTGTTGGCCTATCCTTTTGCGATTCTAATTCGAATGTTCCATATTTTTAAATTTAATTAAATTTATTGTTGTTCTAGTATTATGTAAAGTACAAACTATAATGTCTAATTCCTTATGTAACCATTGAATGAGAAAATCTCACGAGTAGACCGAGAGAGCATACATATAAAGAAAAAAGTATGTTAAGGAAATAATAATGATTTATTACATTTGTTATTATTATTATTATTATTATTATTATTATTATTATTATTATTATTATTATTATTATTATTATTATTATTATTATTATTATTATTATTATTATTATTATTATTATTATTATTATTATTATTATTATTATTATTATTATTATTATTATTATTATTATTATTATTATTATTATTATTATTATTATTATTATTATTATTATTATTATTATTATTATTATTATTATTATTATTATTATTATTATTATTATTATTATTATTATTATTATTATTATTATTATTATTATTATTATTATTATTATTATTATTATTATTATTATTATTATTATTATTATTATTATTATTATTATTATTATTATTATTATTATTATTATTATTATTATTATTATTATTATTATTATTATTATTATTATTATTATTATTATTATTATTATTATTATTATTATTATTATTATTATTATTATTATTATTATTATTATTATTATTGTTATTATTACTATTATTATTATTACTATTATTATTATCATCGTCATTATCATTATTATTATCATTATTATTATTATGATGATGATTATTATTATTATCATCATTATCATTATTATTATTATTATTATTATTATTATTATTATTATTATTATTATTATTATTATTATTATTATTATTATTATTAGTGGTAGTGATAGTAGTAGTATACCTATAATTACGACAAACGCAAACTTGAAGTATCTCAAAGGGATAGTACTTTAAATGCTTTAAAATGTCTTATACGCATGTTATCTTTAATTACACTAATTTTTGCAGCAAACCAGCATGAGTAATCTAAAGGGGCAGAGTACTGAATTATTCATTTGCCCAATATTTTACTAGCTTTGTTATTTAATTACCCGGAGAATCATTTCAGCTAGCCAGAGGCAGTTTTGAATTCTGAAAGTTACACTTTAGTTTGCTGTAGATATAACTGATTGACAATACTGTGAAATATTCTATTATTGGCATTAATATTTATATTATTATATCTTGTTATCATTAACATTATTAATTTAAACAAAAACAAAGAATAATCAAGTAATATGAAGATGCATAATATTTGTTCCACGGTTCAAGACAAAAGTTAATAAAGCATTTTTTTTAAGTGAAAAACGTTTTACCTCCTAAAGGAAAGAAGTGTGCATATATGTTTTTAAAAGTGTGTTCGTTGATTGCACCAGTGGGACATTCCTGTTTGAAAGCCCTGTATATCCATCTTATTTCCTCTTTCGTGAACTTAGTAGCAGCAATGAGTTCCTCTAGTGTGTCCGGACGGTGCCTCACTATTGGATTGCTCATGCCCTCTTCATCTGCAATCTCCTCATCTGTAACAAATACACTTCATTACTTAGTATACACGTTTATTATACTTTAGATCCACTAATATTTGAGAAGTAACAGAAGTTGCACTATTATTAAAGTCGTAACAAGGAGTGGAATTCTTTGGGTGGAAGTGGTCTAGTGTACGTATAATAAAGTTACAAATTAAGTGGTTGGTTATATAACTGTTGATGATGTATGGCAAATCTATAATAAAACTGGCTATGAGCTATAAATATCTAATACATTTGAAAGGTTCATAGAGGTCTATGAAGTCAAGGAAGTCTAAAGAAGAAATCCGGCAATGATTGTTTAAAACAGCACTGGTAACAGTCACAGTGTGGAAGAATAAGAACCAGGGCCTGAATTAATTAAATACTCCATCACAAATGAAGGCAGCAAATGACAATTGCAGCTCAGATAATTTGGAAAGGGTCAGCACAACAGAGTCATTCATAATTGAAAATTGACTATTTCACCACAAGTGAGCAAGAAAGCGCAAACACACTATGAAGCAGACTAGCGTTGAATTCCTATACGCGCGTTTTTTTTTTTTTTTTTTTTTTTTTTTAATTTTACGTCGTTCAACGCTGTCATATCGGACGGTGAATGAAATGGGTGAAATGATGCTCAAATGTATCCAGGGTCTATGGAGCTTAGAGCTACCCGACATTCGTCTTTAAGGATAAGGGAAAACCCCTGAAAATCCTTATCCAGATAACTCACCCTGACCGAGATTCGAACTCAGGACCTCTTGAACGTGAGGCAGACACGCTACCATCTACGCTACCCAGGTGGGCTATACGCGCATTGACTATGACGTCCCAAAATAAAGAGATATCAATAAACGTAACCACATTAGTAATGTACAGAATGCTTCGAAAGCTTACTGAAATATTTAAGGAACAGAAGGAGTAGAGAGTAGAGTAACTTTCGACTAAGAACCCATGTTGTCAAGCACGATCCCGAATCAGTACCAATGATATTCTGTTAAGGCGTAATATAGTTTATTATGCATAGGGTTAAGTGTAATAGGTAACAAAAGATGTTCAATCTCACCACCAGCACACTGAATACAGGCATTGCACCGTCGAATAAAGGTTAGGGATACTCGCTCGAATAACCCAGGCATGTGCAAAAGTTCATTACATGCCACAACTATTCTGGCTACTAGTTTTTCTGGATTGTGCACTGGTGTCTGATACACCAGAGTTTGATATGTCACCAAAAGAAATAATCAAGTGGCGTTAAGTTAGCAAGCACATGAAAACTGGATGGAGCGACACCACATTTTGATATCATCGTGCGGTGCTTCCAAGGTCACAATTATATACCCTGACGTTGGATCCGAACAGGAGGACCATTTGCATGGCCACCCCGTTCCCCGGACTTAACGCCACTTGATTATTGTAAGATTGGCATGAGAATTATTCATATTTACACTGCTGGTTATCTAACGGCTGCAATTAAAGCAAGTATCCTTATCCATTACAAGCACAATTTTGCTCTTCATGAAGTAAGGTCCAGACAATACGACATAAAAGAATGTCATATAGTCGATGCTGCAGTTTTTTTATGTAATGTGCAACGTACCTGTACACGAAATTCTTATAATTCTAATTCACCAATACGAATTAATACCGTATTACGAATTTTTACAGTTCAATATTATATCGCACTTGACTAAAATAAAGGATAAATGAAAAACAGTATAACATGAATAGTTTTTATATTCTGTTGCACATCCATGATCTTAATGTGTACACTAACTGCTTAAGTTGTTCGTGCTTTAATATATAGTAAGTAAATAATGGACGACACCAGTTAATTTAGCTAATAAATTTAATGAGACTTATAACGAACGGTTAAAACATATTTTATTTAACGACGCTGTAAATTACCAGGATATCAGCATTCCGATGTGCTGGAATTTCGTCTCGCAATTCTTTTTTTAACATACCAGTAAGCCTATCCACATGGGACTGCCAATTTTAAACACACTTAAAAACCATTGATATGTATTGTATTTGAACGTTAGAATCAGTAAGTCACTGAATAAACCACTGTGCCATAGAGACAGTGCTCATTTTGAAGTAAGTTACGCTATTTAGGCATTCAAAGAATAAACCGTTTCTGATTCTTATTGCTCCAAATTGTAATTATAAAATTATATTTTCAAGCTTATGCCGTAATATACTTTACGATTTGAAAATAACTGTTTCCGCAATAAAATGTGAAACCAAAGTTGGTATGAATCGCAAAAGTAAGTGGTAGGTTCCCTCACATAGTCCGCTAAATCTATACTACTCGAGGCGCAGTCTTTGGGTACTACTAACTTCCGATAATCGATCGCCTTTACAGTGACTCACAAGCAGCAATTGCAGCTTTGAAAGATACGAAAAACAGCAGTCCTATTGCAGCTGAAATAAGAAGTCCATTATTATGTAGTTCTCATCTGTGTATTAAATGGGTCAAAGGACACGTAGGGATTGCCGGAAATGAAAGTGCAGATGAGCTTGCAAAGAGAGCTGCGACTTCAAATCTTCCAGAGACATACACTCTATGCCCTATTTCTTATGTGAGGTAAACATTAAAGGAGATTATCATCAACGACTGGAATGAATACTGGTTAAAAAGTGATTGTGGTGCTTTGACTAAGGATTTATATTTCTCAACAGTTTCTGACAGACATAAATGTAAATTTGTTAATCCTATGTTCTCACTCAATTCTTAACTGGACATGGCAAATATTCAGCTTACTTATTTCGATTCAAAATCAAATCCACTTGTGATTGAATTTGTGGAAATCATCTTCAAGATGTCCCTCACATTTTATTTGATTGCCCGTTTTTCTGTTTTGAGAGATACGAACTTGAATTATTGCTTCAATCTTTAGGTTACACGTTCTCAAAACCACTTATACATATTCTGATGAATTACAAAACGTATCAGTTTTCCATGGCTTTCTTAAACAAAATATTTAAGCTAAATGATTCATCTTGATGTTTACTGTTTGTCAGCTTGATATTGAATTTGTTGTTTTTGTAAATTGTATTATATTCATAAATTTGTAAACTATATTCCTAATATACCTTTGGGTAAAATAGGAATCAAAAAATTGGATAATAAATAAATAAATAAATAAATAAATAAATAAATCGATCACAGTTAACACTTTTGTTCTACTGTAAAAATGTAATGGAGAAAAGGTGAACTTTATTAATAATGTCCCGCCTACGAAGCATCACTCCTCAACAACGTTTCTACATACATTTCTAACTCTCGCAATACTAATCCGCACCTGAAACGCGGATGTTGCTTTGTGACTTCTTAAAATTTGAGAACCCCATTTCCTGTTCTACTTTTCAGAATTACGCTCTACTCCTTTGACAACAGTCTACCTCTTTAGTATAACTGATCATCCAGGTACCTATATGTATTCAATAAGTGTGTGTGTATTATGTATGTATGCGTGTATGCACGCATGCAAGTACGTATGTAAATATGTATGCATGTATGTATGGATGCATGTATGAAAGATGTATATACATACATCAGACGTTTATATATATATATATATATATATATATATATATATATATATATATATATATATATAACGAATTACACGTGATGTAAGCTTGCACGTACCCGCCTCGGTAGCGTGGTGGTAGCGTGTCTGCCTCACGTTCAAGAGATCCCGAGTTCGACTCTCGGTCAGGGCGAGTTACCTGACTAAAGTTTTTCCGGGGTTTTCCCTTTTCCCGAAAGACGAATGTCGGGCAACTCTAAGACTCTATGGGCCCATTTGAGCATCATTTCACCGATTCCATTCATCGTCCGATATGACTTGGAGTCATAGAAGCTGGAGGACGTAAATTAAAAAAAAGAAGAAGAAAAAAAAAAGCTTGCACGTCTATAAGTTTTCCCAGAGGAGCTAAATACGCTTATACTACAGTTTGAGGCACATAAAGTTAGAGCTAACCTGTCATCAGCATCTCTAATTTCACTTAACCTCCCTCGCTTACCTAACATCATTTAGTCCGCACTCCAACTGATCATTCGGAAGTCTAATCCAAACTGTCTTCACCTAAACCAACAACATCTAAGCCAACCTAACCTGGTGTATCTAAACATAACATACCTTACCTGAATTTACCTAAAAGTTTAGCTTAACCTAACTAGCAATATAAGCTGCCTTAAGTTACACTGAAATCTTCTGACCTAAATTAAGCTAAACCAACGTAACCTCACATCATATAAACTAATTTAATCTAGCATACCGATTCTGCCTTAACTGTAAACTCCAACTTAAGCTAAACGTATGCTCCACAACTAAGCTAGGCTAATTTACACTAATGAATTTAATATAAATAGCCAAATCTTCGAATTTTTTCTAATGTGACTTATCAGTATTTAAGTTAACATGACACTATCTTATATAAAATCAACTACAATATCCTAAAATGATCTACTCTAATCTGACTTAACCTAAAAACCTAACTTAAAGTACGTTTGTCGACTTCAGCCTAGGCTAATCTAAGTTTTAACGTAAGCTAACCTGAGCTAGTCCTTGCTCTAACAAGATCACTTTATTACATTTTTGTAAAACATGCTGCGTTCAGCGCAACAGTTCTCCCCGAACGTGAAACAACACGGAAAAGAGAGCGGGAAAACGTGGTTATGAGATTTTTGTTCATGAGACGAGAATCCATATCGGTGATCATGTCGATCCCAAAGTAAACAAAGTAGAAAATTCTGAGAATTGGAATTTCATGAATAATTATTATATTTCGTTATCTGCTTCCAATTCAGACAATATAATGCACTAGGTATACCCACATCAAAATTGGGCACAATAAGCAACATTTAAATGCAAATTTATTAACATTTGCTATTTCTCTAGTCTACCAAACCTTCATTTCTTATTAAAGCGTATATTAAAGTTGTTAAGTTGTTAATTTCAACAATTTGCTGCTCTTTCTAAGTTTTTCTGTTGCCTATTAGATAATCCACAGTTCTGAATTTCATATAAACAAACTATAAGTGAATATTCCAGATTAATATGTGTACGTCAGGTTAATATTATGGTTTTAATTGTCAGTACGCAATAAACTTGCGGTTGTGAGAATTTGAGGTTGATGCGCATATATGTTAGAATGTCTTCCAATTTTATGTTCCCAGTTTGGGACTAGATAGAGCTTAGGGGTTGTTTTGTGTGATGTACGCCTAGAGTAAACTGCAGAATCTCGTGCGCACAATGCCAGAGAATGAGAACGAGAAATTTAAAACTTGGCCAGCGTTTCCTTCTCGTTTTTGGGACAAGCTCTTCTTTAACTGGAACTTTCGCATTACTACCTTAAATATATTCTAGTTCTGGTTTGAGTTGCCAGTTATTAAACAGCCGTAAACTGAAATTAGGTGGAGTATCTCTGAAGATGGTTCCAGAATTTCACAGCTGTTGGTTATTTGGAGTTACTTTTTTCATTTATTGCGACATATAGATATTTCCAATTACTTCTAATTTTATGGAGTTTTATTCGGGATATTATGAGCCAATTCAGTTATCTATTTAAATTTGCTTGTATATAACATTTAGTATTTTAACACTGTTGTTTGACTGCTATTCAGTATTACTGATTTGCTTCTCTCTTCTTTTATCTAAGTTTGAGACCAACACTGGAGAGTTTTTCTTGTGAAAGAGTTACTACTTTACCATTCCTCCTTTCTTCTTTTCTCTCCTCATTATAGACATAAAAATGTTTATGTAGGAGATAATTAGCTAATGCACAATGGTTTTGCTCATAAATGTCCAAACATGTACCGGCGCCGTCCTTAGTTTATATGGCGATGTAAACAAAGCGGGAAAATACATTACTCCGCCGGCCACTGTGATTGAAGGGAATATTCACGCTATTTTATTCCCACGTGTCAAACTTGTGCGCTGTTAACGAACTTCTACGCAAAGCTTTGCCTTTTCGATGTCTGAGTAGCTTATACGATACCATTTTATATTAATATTGAACTAAATGCAAATGTGTGTACTATGTAACACATTTTTCCTTTTGCACGTTAAAAAGTGACTGAATGTTTACTTCAATTGCTTAAATATTTGATTCCTTCACATAACCCTGCTTATTTATAAATTAAAAATTAAGGTACAGATCTTTCTGAGGAATAATAATGTTAAATAACTGCGTGTAGTCACTTTGGCAATGATTTTAAAGTTCTACTGGCATGCAACTGTCAAAAAAGGTTCCTAATTGGAATCTAACGACAATTCCTTAAACGGCTTCCGCTTCTGAATTTTCCTTTTATAATTCCTGCGGCACAATAATACATTTTCTCTATGGATCCCGGACTCATTTGAGCATCATTTCACCCATTTCATTCATCGTCCGATATGACAACGTTGGAGGATGTAAATTGCAAAAAAAAAAAAAAAAAAAAAAAAAAAAAAAAAAAAAAAAAAAAAAAAAAAAAAACAACAACTAATAACTATCATTATCATTAAATGAGTATTCGGAAGAAAATAGAATTGTTATGTGTCATCTAGGATAATATTGAGTTTAAATCAGCGTTAGTGTAAGTAGCCTTCGAAGAACTAGCAGGAAGTAATTATTTGGCCCTTGTTAAGAAAATCTCAAGTACCAGTGCAAATCTATTGGTAGTACTCGGGAAACTTCCGTTCAAGGTTTTTTCACTTAAACTGAATTGCGTGCTTTATCACTAAAGTACAAGAATTTATGGAATTCACAAACTTATTATAATCCTTAGTGGATGTTAACAAGAATTTGAAGGAGAAAAATACATTTAATGACCTCAAGAAATCGCTGAGTAGCGATTGTTTGTTAACTACTTACTATATCTGATTTAGATTTCTAGAGAATTGCCGACCACCTTTCATCATAGCATTGAAGACAAAGATACTATATCCAATGTAGGTTTGTCTCGATATAATTGAATCAAGTGATTTGGTTTCCGCCAATGTAAATGGCTTTTATTGAGAATTCAGTAGATTTCTTACCACTTTTGAAAATAATTTTGCTGTTTGCGAGAAATAAGTAATATCTGACTTTTTGGATTACCGAAAGTGTAGATGGCATTAAATGCTTTAGATTCTGGAATTAGAAAGCGGCTTGAAGGGAAAACTACCATTTCAAATTGCTCCTCAACACAAGGATTTAATAGAGCATGTAAGCCAGCAATCTATCCAATCCAAAGTAAAACAAACCCTGAAATTCTATGCAACAACTCAAAACATTTGGAACAAAACAAATTAGAGACAAATCGAAAAAAAGAAAGAAAACATACTTAAACCGATGTATAAATCTGATTAAAATGAAAAATATAACTCGAAATAAACTACAGCTGCTCATTAGGTTAGCTGAACTCATGAATCCAGAACTGGCATTCTTGAGTACATCAAGGAGTTCCCCTGATTTGCTACTTCAACTACCCTGGGTTACACAAATACTGGATTTGCTCTCTATGTCGCGCGGCCGCGGCCTAGCTGATTCTCACCAAGACGGCAGATGACCGCAAAGTGAAATTTTTGGTGGACAACACGGCGTATAGGCAGGTTGCGCAAAAGGAGGGATGTGGAAATAATCTGTGACGTCACTTTAGAGCTAGGAGTGTAGGGTTCCTCAAGAAAACATATTCTTTCTGCAGGGAATCGTAATTGAATTATTTTTGTGTTCCAGAGAATGAAATGGTAATTTATTTGTTATGCTATATACCCATTATTCAATTTAGCATCAGATGTTATTTCATTACGATACATGCCAAGAAGTATGGAAAAGGTGTCATATTTTCAGGAAATGTTTACTTATGATCTGTAATACATTTTGGAATTAACTCATCCGTTAATGTTTAGCTGCAGCAAATGATTGCTCACAGAAGCTTAATGGAATTCTGTACAATATTGCATTAGATAGTAGCAGTTTCTCGGTGGCTCAGCTGCATGTTCGATTCCGAAGGAGGTCAATGAAAGTTTAAGTGTGCTTAAGATCAGCAAATTATGACTGATTAGTTGCGGTCTTTATCACTCAGGTTGTCATCAGTAACAAATGAAAATTATTGTGAATTCCAAGCTGTGTTTGTAACATACAGAAACCCTATTTGTAGAAGGATAGTATATTGGTTTCACTATTTGATGTCAGTTATATTTTCTTTGCTAAAACAACGCATTAATATGAGAGGGTTTCAACTATACAGGGCTGACGCAAGCTATGGCAGACACTAAGTGAAGGTTTTTTCACAGAGGGTGGACATGAATGACGACTGTTATCCCGGTGTGTTCTTTCTTTCAAAAGTGAATTTAAAGCAGCCATGTCGAATAGTGAACAGCTAGTAATATTATTTTACCATTCGTATTATTATTATTATTATTATTATTATTATTATTATTATTATTATTATTATTATTATTATTATTATTATTATTATTATTATTATTATTATTATTATTATTATTATTATTATTATTATTATTATTATTATTATTATTATTATTATTATTATTATTATTATTATTATTATTATTATTATTATTATTATTATTATTATTATTATTATTATTATTATTATTATTATTATTATTATTATTATTATTATTATTATTATTATTATTATTATTATTATTATTATTATTATTATTATTATTATTATTATTATTATTATTATTATTATTATTATTATTATTATTATTATTATTATTATTATTATTATTATTATTATTATTATTATTATTATTATTATTATTATTATTATTATTATTATTATTATTATTATTATTATTATTATTATTATTATTATTATTATTATTATTATTATTATTATTATTATTATTATTATTATTATTAATATTATTATTATTATTATTATTATTATTATTATTATTATTATTATTAATATTATTATTATTATTATTATTATTATTATTATTATTATTATTATTATTATTATTATTATTATTATTATTATTATTATTATTATTATTATTATTATTATTATTATTATTATTATTGCACGCCCAGAAGCTGTCCTGTCGCGGTCACCAAATGTTAATAATTCAAACTTAGGTCGTACAATAAAAGGTATCAAATTTAATTAAATACGCACTCGTTAATATATTACAAGATAATTTCTCGTTTTATTCAATCTCAGTGCAGTCGCCAATGGTTACATAATAAGTACACCAACAAATGCCAAACCTATTAAAGGAATGTAGCCATAGCCCACATTGATATTTCAACTTTCCCAACAAATGTGGTTGATCGTTCTGTTGTTTCGTTACTCGTTCTAGTTGTTTCGTTACTCGTTCCAGTTCTTTTAATGTTGTTTAATATTTTCTATATTTATCTGTTGACATTAGCCACAGAATCAGTAACGTATTCAATTCAGCGTTTTGCTGCTGATGAAGAAATTTCAAGTAAAACTGATACATTTAATAGCGGACTTGTTTTATATAGTAACCGAAAACATGAAAAAGATACACCGTCCAGAGATACAGAATACTAACTAAAATATCCAGCCTAAAAGCGCACTAGACGTCGAGGTGAGTCTGGAAAGCCCCAACAGAATCTGTACACTAAATAAGAGAATGCACAGTGTCCCGGTGGATGATACTGGTTACCATGGGCAGATAGATATCAGATCGACGCCAGTCCAGCCCCGGAGACAACCATGTACGTAAATCTTTCTCATATAAATTGGAAAACAATAATCCAGAGTCATCGGCCATCAAGTCATCTTCTCTGTTTTCCAGCTCTTCTCGCACAACCTGGAAGAATACTTAGCAGGAGCCATTGCCTCCTAAGACTGTGTCTCAATATGGAAATCCTCTCCACACAACTTGGGAGAACAAGCAGGATTCACCGCACCTCAATACACCAATTTCGTACTCAAGCATTCCTCAGGCTACAATAGAACAGATGATCGACAACTGGAAAAAGAAGCAACAGCGAACCAGTAAGCTTCATCACTTGGAAATGAAGATAAGCCAGAAGATCGGTAGAGGGATTCAGAAGAGAAATAGCTAGAAATAGGCTACTCCATTCATCATCAGAAATTGACAGTGATAACGATTATGGTCAAGCGCAAGATGAAATTATACAGAACGGTATCAGATCTTCTGCAGCAGAATCTAAATTAAACGAAGAACAGGGTTTCAGACTAGCATATGAAACGGAGGGAAATGTATACGATGAGAAGTAAGGTAAGATGTATAGGAGAGAGGTAATAGTGAACATCTCAGTAAGATCGGCACAGAAAGGGAAAGGAGCATCTTTAGCTGGACATAGCTCTGCATTACTTTCCTATAAACCTATATTACGTATACTCAATTTTCTCTAACCACTGTTCTATAACCTATTGTTATGAAAACATTCTTCTACCTGATTTCTGTAGAAAAACTAAAAATTTGTAGAAATGGTTTGATGAAATATTTCGCTGTATGATAAAGGGGATTCTGTAGCCTCAAGGGTAGTTCAAATCTTTGAAAACCGTCACTGTATGAGGGATTTTAAATTCCGTTCGTTTTTGTATATTAAAGAAAGAAATATAACGAATAACTATTTATTGCATTAAAATCTAAATGGTTAACAATTCAAAATAAGAAAGGCTGCATGTTAAATGAATAGTTCCATATACTGTGTGCCTTAATGAAATCTTTATTGATGTAAAATGTTGTAAAATGTTTTAGAATTGTTAATAAAGTTCTAAATTACTCGTTTACACACTATTTATTCACACATAAGCAATACATACATTGTTAATTATTTTGATAAAAAACTGTCTATATTTCACTAATGCTAAATGCCTTTTTAACAACAACAAAAACTGACTGGGTTTAACAGTGTAATCAAATTTCTCTCAATACTCCCCCATAAACACAGGACAGTCGTTTTAATTATTTGTTTACATTTGTTTCTCATATTACACGCATTTGATTTATTAGTACAATAGCAGTTCCATAGCATACTTTTGAAAATTTGTAGAAAACAATGGTTTGGTAAATATGTCACTCATATTGTTCTCAGATGTCACATATTTTATATCAAACAAACCTTTGTAATTTTCATCCTTGCCAAAAAGGTATTTTACCTCAATGTGTCTACTTGAGTTAATTTTAGCGGTTTTAATTAATTTTATTGTACTCTGATTGTCAATATACATTGTAGCTTTCACTTTCTCACCTGTACGCTCCTTCAACAAATTTATCAGATAGTCAAGTTCCTTGGAGCATTCACAAGCAGCGATGAGCTCAGCCACTGTTGTTCATTGCGCTATAACAGTTTATCGCCTGTTATAGTTATAACACCACGAAATAAGTCCACCATTAAACATTATGACAAAACCTGAAGTGCTCCTGCGCCGAATGTATTTTTGATATCGTTTTCCCTCTTTGTGACATCATCTGCATAATCTGAGTCACAATATGCCACTAACTCAAGAACTTCATTAGAATTATTATCACCGCCATAAAGAATTGCAGCATAGTTGCAACCTTTAGATATCAGAAGCTTTTATTGGGTTTTCTTGACGTTCACATAGTCTTGTTTCTTCGGATTTTCCATTGATCTACTTTCGTAATTCACTGCAAAACTTAAATCAGGTCGTGCCTCGCAGGAGAGATATAGCAGACTTCAAATTGCTTCTCTGTATTTGAACTTGACGTTCATTTCAGGGCGTTCATTATCTTCATATTTTTCATCCATCTTGATATAAGGAGTAACTGGTGTCTTCATTGATTTTAAATGTCTCATGCCATATCTCTTCAGTATGTGGTTTGCATATTTTTTCTGAGAGTTGACGACTCCTTTATCAGTCTTGACTATGTCCATACCTAAGTATGTTTTGGGTTCTTTTTCGAATGTTATTTCAAATTATTTCTTCGGTTTATGTTGCAGTTTGATCTTTTCTTTTTCCTTTCCAATGGTGATTCCATCATCAACATGTATTGCCATATATGTATATCTTGAGATTTGAAGGTATACCGGTCTGTTTATAATTGAATCATATTTAATTCTTTGAGTCATGCAGTAAATTTCTTATTCCATTAATATGGTGCTTGTCGAAGCCCATACAAGGATTTTTGCAATAGACAGATTTTTCCTGGCTGGTAGAAACCTTCCGATACTTGCATGTAGATTGCTTCCTCTAAGTCACCGTTATGAAAAGCTGTCTTAGCATCTAGGGTTTAAATGTCCCAGTTTTTCTTGGCTGCTAAGGCAAGCAATAGTCCAAGGAGGTGGTGTCCAACACAGGAGTAAATATATTTGTATAATCTATATTTTTATTGTTTTGAGAGCATCCTCTTGCTAGTAATCTAGCTTTAAATCTTCCATTTTCCTTTACTCTAAATACCCATTTGCTTGTAAGGATTGCTTTCCCTTGTGCTTCATCTTTATCAATATAAGTCCACGTTTTATTATTCACCAATGAATCTATTTCATCTTTTTATCTTCATCAATATAAGTTCACGTTTTATTATTCATCAATGAATCTACTTCATCTTTTATAGCTTTCATCCATTCTTGTTTCTCTTCACAACTTAAAACTTCATCAAAGGTCAAGCAAGAGTGCTTCATCTTCACTCATGTCAAGATCGATGATGTAGTCTTGAAATTTCATAGGTGTTCTCTTTTTTCTAATTGATCTTTTATTATCTTGGTTTTGATTTTCTTGATCTTGTTTTGATTTTCTTGTTCTTGGTTTTCATTTTGTTGTTCTTGGTTTTCATTCTCTTGATTTTCTTCATAAAATTATAATTTGATTTCTTCACCTGTTTGTATTCAGAGGAAAGAAAGAATGTGTTTGTAAATATGACATCTCTGCTTACAAAAACTTTTTTTTGTCATTTTCATTCCACAAGTGGTAACCGTTTGGAGCATATCCTACAAGCATTGATTCTTCGCTTCTGCTATCTATTTTTTTTTTTCAGAGGTTTTTAACACTTGCATATACTGTCGCGAACCCGTATCTACGATCGCGTGGCTTGTTTACACAAAAGAAACTGATAGGAGGGCAGTGTGAAAACGAAGATAACAGGCAGATAAAAGTCTGCCGAAACAAACAAACTGAGATAAATGGAAATGTATAGTTCCTTCTGGACTGATAGAGATTGTTCGTGTTTTGGCTTATTTGCGAATCATCTAGAAATTATCTGTGAAGTATTTAAAGAGGCGACGATTGGCCAAGAGGTAGTTGCGAGTTATGAAACAGTGTTGTGAAATGAGAGACAGCCAGCTGTGTAACGAGAGCTAGAGATGTAATCTGCTGTCACTGTTTGTTATTGTGATCGACCTTGGAAGATTGTGTTGTATTGGTGATGCAATGTTGTTACTTGAGAATTGAACAGTGTATTGCTACGGAAATAAATAACATTTACCTGCCTACCGTGCTAGGGGTCCCGGGTTCGATTTCCGGCGTTGGGGGTGGGAATTTTTCTCCGACCAAGATAATTCCTCACCTTCCCCAGAGTCTGGAAGTATGAATGAGTGTGTGAATGCGTGATCATATGATTAAAACCTAACGTTTACGAGTCAACACCTTCAACGTGTTCCAAAGGAGAACAGCCGTCGATATGACCATTGTAGTTAAAGGCGGGGTATAAATGGGGGGGGGGGGGAGAAGAAGATTTAGAATTTCGGCAAATTGGACTTTTAATTCTACGAACCCACAAAGTCACAATACCTCTTGTCCGAAAATTTGTAAGTTACTCAGTTCAATTTTCTTTTCATACCACTTTTGAGCTGGGGTGTAAGTCATTCCTTTGGTTGGGCTTTGATTTGTGAGAGAGGCTGCAGTGTGCACTGCTTCACACCACAGGTGTTTTTTTTTCATTTAGCATCAAAGATAAGTGCTCTGGCCTTATTCATTAGTGTCAGGTGTAAATGTTCACTTTTACCATTTAGTTGAGGGGTATGAGCGATGGTTGAGTGCAATACAATACCATTTTCATGACACCATGTGACGAGTAGTTCATTTTTAAGTTCTCCACCATTGTCACACCTTGTTTTGCAGGCTTTCACATTAAAATGCCTTTCTCCTTCCTTTACAAATCTTTTGATGCACGGAAAAACTTCATTTGCTGGTTTTGTTTCTAGAAGACACACTTTGCAGAAATGAGTGCAATCATCCAGTAATGTGATGAAATAGTTCTTCTTATATGTTGGGGGGTCTTATGGCCCACTGTTATCAGTGTGTATAGTTTCGAGGGGACGACTGGCTCTTTCTCTCACTCTTTTAAATGGCAGTCTTACCTGTTTACTATTTGCACAAACGGCACAATTTGCAGTCTTGCGTTTATCAGTCTTGAAAGATACTCCATTACACAGTTCAGGGATCTTTATCAGCTGATTATAACTGAGGTGGCCTAGTGTCCTGTGCCATTCTTCGAATTCCGTTGTTTCTTTTTCAGAATTTTCAGAGGTTTTCTTCATGTTCACCACAAAGTCCATTTTCTGCTTTTTCTCCTTGCATTACAACATTGTCCTTTGGTTTCTTTTAATGTATACTTTTTATGGTCAAAGTACACTGTATACTTTTTGTCACACAATTTTCTGATAACAGGTATCATGTCTAATCAGGCACGTAACACACTTCTTTTAATATACAGTTGTCAAGCACTACAGCTCCAAACCCTTTTATTGACATGGATTGTCCTTTTTTGCAATTTTATCATTGTCTCAGTATACTTTTTTATCTGATAGAATATTTTCTTCTTTAGTCAACATTTTATTGCATCCACTATCAGCCACATAAATACATGGTTTGATCCTGAGTCTTTTGTTAACTCACTGTGAAGAGCACAGAATGTAATTTTACTTGTTTTGATTTGTTGATTATTGCACATACTGTTCTTCACATATCTGTTTTTACTTTTATTTTTTTTCTTCATGGTGATCCTTTAAAAACAGTCTTCTGATTTATGATTTAATTGATTGCAGTATACACAAGCTTAACCTTTAAGAAAACAGCCTTGTTCATCATGATTGATTTTCTTGAAAATTACGCAAGCCCTTTTCTTACATTGTTTCCTTACATGTTCTCGCTGACCACATCTATAGCATTTGACACCATTCTTCCGTTTTTCTTTTGTTTATGCTTTGAAAAATACTGGCAATTCTTCTTTAAATTTTAGCTTGTCTTCCTCCAACGATAATCTTCACATAAGATTTTCAGTGCGTTTGTCCTTTTGTGATTTAGAATCCCATGCACTGCTAAAGTGCTTGAACTTTTCAGGTAAGATGGTCAATATTTCTGAGATGAACATAGTTTCTGAAATTTCTTCATTTAGAACTTTTAACTTAAACATCAAGTTTCGAAGTTGACCAATGTTTGTATGAACACCTTTGCTTTTATTAAATTTGTAATTATAAAATTCCTGAAGTAGCAGGCACTTTCCTTGATGTGTATCTTTCTTGCAGATGCGAAGAAGTGTGTCATACATATATTTTGCACTCTCACATGTCATTAGATGTACCTTCACTGTATTTTTCACCACTCTTAGGATCTCATGTTGGGCTGCAGCATCCTTTGCCTTCCACATGGCTTTCTTTTCTTCAATTCCACATGACGCGAGTAGCGTTGATCCATCTACGATATCAGTTGCTTTGGTTGGAATAGAATTTTAACTTCAAAATGCCACATAGGACAAGTGTTGTTGACTTTTAACTTTTGAAGTGAATGAGTGTGTGGTGTTTTAGGGCCCGTCGACAAGGTCATTTGGGCCCTTTAACTTTTGAATACTAGCAAGGTCATCACATTCGACTTTATTTGCAGACCTCATGGTTTCGTTTGTATCCGGTTCTTTGTTTTTCTATTGCGAGCACCTTATTTTAATGCATCCGCTGTACTCACACTCTTCTTAATTTTTGTCCTATTATTTATTTTAGTTCCAGCATGTTCTGGGCTCATAACCTGTTATAAAATGTTGTAAAATTGTTAATAAGGTTCTAAATTATTCATTAACACGCTATTTATACACACCTAAAGAATACACTCATTGTCAATTATTTTGATAACAAAATACCGTCTGGGTTTAACAGTATAACCAAATTTCTCTCAACATAAACGGCGGTTTTTATAATAATCAGTATTTGTGTTCCATACTTCCAGATTTACTCTTAATCTTAGTAATACTATTTGGAAACTACTTTTTATTCACCCAATATTACAAACCAAAACAAAAGACGTTACACACACATACATACAAACATACATACATACATACATACATACATACATACATACATACATACATACATACATACATACATACATACATACATACATACATACATACATACATACATACATACATACATACATACATACATACATACACACACATACACACACACACACTCACACACACATACACAAAAGGTACTGACAGGCTGTGTTCAGCCCGAAGAGTTTTGCTGCGTGCCCACCCAGGAATGAGTTTAAACGCAGGAAGGATTTTCTTTTATTAGGATGGGTTGATGGGTTAAGGTTGGATTATTATGGTTTAGGATGGAAGAAAGACTTGAGGTAGTAGATTACTCCTCTGAAGGAAGACAGGGTGCTATACCTAATACAACCTGGCGATGAAGTACATTAAATTTAGATTTAGTTACAATAATTTTGAGGCCAAACAACTCTTGTTTAGATTATGTAGGAGCTTAGCTTTTGCTGCTGATGGATTTGCTCCGTGGTTACATAGGATGCCCGCAAGCCATGCGGAGACCCGGAAAATTCAAAGCCGACGTCTGATTGGACCATAATTATCAAGAGACCTAACCAGGGCACTTCTATGGATGGTAAATTGGCGTATAATTTTGTAGCCCTGCACCTAATTTCATCCTCCACGTATGGAAGCGATGAGGCTTCATAAAGCAACCTTATTGGGAAAAATCGGCTACTGAATAGAGGACTTAGATGAACGTAAGTCCTCTATTCTGAGCGCGTCAACTAACCAGCTACCTGCGGCCATGCCCCAGACTTCGCAAGGCATAAAGCATCAACGGGACTATGAGTGTTCGAAAGAGATTTGGAATAGCATCAATCGAGAACCCAGCATTGGGTACGAGGAAGCGATAGCTCCCTGAGCCCTTGCCGAGAGGTCCCTGATGTGTCGGCGGAAAGTCAAACCTCTGTCTAACTCGACTTCCAGTTATTTGATAGAGGGTACCCACTCCATCTTTCGACCTCTAAAGTTGAAGTTTGGACAGTCTGTGGGGGTGTGGCGCTTAGTGAATAGTATAGTGCGTCTATTGTCCGGATGTTCTCCCCGAGACTGTGAATTTAAAAGTACAAGATACACATAGAGCTTATATATGAATATATAGTGTCACTAAACGGTCGACAGATGTCGCACTTATTTATTCTCCAACACAGCTAATAGTGATATAACCTAGTGTGTAGAAGTGCAGCCCAGCGGAGCCCAGAACCAGGTGTATTGAAGGCATTACAAAAGAGTAAGTGACTCGCTCCTTAATTTGCTATTTGAAAACTCTAGATGCCAAATTCTTTGGCGATACTTGTATCACTATTAGGTCTCCTAAGCATAGGTGCCTATAATTATAAATAGGTGCTTTATCTTCATTTTCAGGGCTCATATATAGTGGAAACTAGTACTAAGCGTATATTCATTATGTGCGCAATTCAAATTTCTTAGTCCCTTAATGAACTCGAAATAATAAACATTTTTGTTCGCTGAATTTAGCTTCGACGTCCCTTTTACTCGAAATAGTCCTGCTCCTTCCCCCTGCCTCACGTTCAAGAGGTCCCGAGTTCGAATCTCAGTCAAGGTGAGTTACGTGGATAAGGTTTTTTCCGGGGTTTTCCCTTATCCTTAAAGACGAATGTCGGGTAGCTCTAAGCTCCATGGACCCCGGACTCATTTGAGCATCATTTCACCCATTCCATTCATAGTCCGATATGACTTAACGTTGGAAGACTTAAATTAGAAAAATTCCCTTTATCATTATAGATCAGTTTTATTTATTAATCAGATATGAAGTGTGTTTGCTTCTGTGTATCAGTACTATGGTGCTCTGACGATCGTCCCTATCCTAGGAATAACAGGGTGAAATCATCATATAGCAGATTACAATTTAGTAGCTTGTAATTCTCTTTCAATATATAGTTTACATAAGTAAACTTGTCTTTTGTTTAGTTCTAAAAACCCAACTTTTTTTGCAATGCATTAACCATTCGACAAAACTAACACTAAGAGTTACATGGTGCACTTTTCTCTTGCCGAATGTGTTTGAGAAAAACAAAACTTTAGGATAATTTGGAATAGGCCGAAAATTTGTTAGCCCTAACACAGCGCTTGTATGTACCACCTCTGTCACCTTTTTAGGTGGAGCTGACCCTCTCGCCTCGACGTTTTGCACACCACTTTCATGCTGAACCACAGCCCCGCGGTTCACTCTCTTTTTGACACCAGTAGCGCTAGTGGTGTGCCAGAACTGGCCAGAACCTAAACTTGGGCAATGCAGACGTCATTTTCCACTCTATTTTCCTGGGTAATGGACGTAACAGAATTGGTAATAATCCTCTATGGATATCCTGTGAGGGGGAAAGGTCGAGATGGCACTACTTCAAACATGTTTTAAACTGTTAGAAGCGGCTTAAGTCTACTGGGTTAGACAATATGGAGTTAGTAAAATATGGCGAGTTTGGAAATAAACTAACAACACCGTATTTATCTAACTACTAGATGTTGGCTAACATCTAATTTCAATATTCTGGACAGCGGTATTACTGAATATATATACTTATATCATAATTTATTCAGTACCTTTTATTCATGTATCTCATTAGTTTCAAGGAGGCCGTGACTTCATGTTTGCGTGTAATACTGCTGAATAGAAGTATCACATTTCTATAATTCTAAGCTTTAATTTTAACACCTAGACATCACGACAAAGTTTAAAAGAAACCCTTTAAGATTGTGGGTAAGTTCTAAGTATACAGTGATCATTTTCATTCGTGGAAGATGGAATTCACAGCTAACCTCTACATTACTGGCCGCTTCGCTTGACAGAGGTAAGGAAGTTTTAACGAACCTAATGAACCAAATGAATAAAGAACTTCCCGTTTTCTCAAGTACTGAAGTACCAGATAACCAAATGAGAACCTCTAACACAGTTTCAAACATGCCTAACAAATCAAACCCAAAATTAAGTTATGCAGACGTAACACAGGCCTACCCTACCAAAGACGAGGCTATTATCGTAGAATTACATGGAGGTTCACTTCTATTAAGTATATTGTCACCCGAACGTTGGAACTCCCTATAGAACCGGCCAGCGGCAGCAGCAGGAGACTGAGGCGTTTGGACACGCCCACTCGTTTGTCTTATAGCGGTAACGAGGGGTGGCTGGAAAAACATTACTGTGCCGTCTCTTTCCACTCCCCTTGATTTTTCGAACTTACGGGATATTTCATCTAATCCGGAACTTTCTAGATTGGCCAGCTGGTCTTATATAAGCGACGCGCCGGGCCGGAGGAAGTCAGTTCTTAGCGAGCTGTGAGGAACGCCCAGTGAGGGGACGGACTGCGTACGTGCGTTGGAGGAGTTTACGTAATTACGAGTGCAAGTGGAACTGTAACGGACGAACTGGTGAATCGTAATTGTGTGCATTACGTAATTCTGTGTAATTGGCAAATGTTTAACTGTAAGTCGGTGGAAATAAAGAACATTTTTGAGTGGTGCAATTGGATTTTTCATTTCACGAACCCACAAAGTCACAATATGTTCTGTGTGTTATCCCTTCATTACCAGTTCCTGACCTTAGCTCTGTGTGTCTGTAACTTCAGAAATATAATAATTTTTTATTGGCATTGAATTTTTCATGTCGACTCTATCAATCCGAGTATACGGCTAGTGTGAAGAAATGATTAATTTCCATCAATTAACTTAAATAATAGATAAGAGTTAAATGATGAAGCCTGGGACTGAAGTATTTACCATAGTAAGTCGCCACAAACGGTGTATCTCGGATGCGAGAGCACCTAGTGATTTACCGGGGAAATATTATGAGTCAATTGGAGAATTTAATGAAATGACGACAAATTGGCCATGTTAGCTCAATGGGTAAGAGCAACTGGACGGAAACCAGTAGATTCGTGGTTCAAATCCCGGCCGTGCATTGAATTTTTCATGTCGACTCTATCAATCATTAGTCTGTATACGCCTAGTTGTGAAGAAATGATTAATTTCCATCAATTAACTTAAACAATAATTTTTGTTTAATTTACACGTTATTTAAATGAATTGTACATGTTATAATCGGAATAGACAGACTATTGTGCTAAAACAGTAAAACGTGGCTATCGTTAGAGAAAACTGGAACTAGGTTAGGTTAGTTACGTAAGGTGGTGAAAAGTGATTTAAACTGGGACCAGTTTACCGTTGAGGTTGATGTAAGGTTAATTTAGATATGTTAAATTTTTTACGTTTAAGATAACTAGTGTCAGATTAGCTGAGGTTAGCTTAGTTGATGAAAATTAGCTTACGTTAGGTTGAAGGGTCTCGGAAATCTTGGTTTGCTTAGATGGTGATAGTTTAGATTAAGAACGCTTAGAGAAGCTCGTTTGTGTGTGGTTAACTATGATTATGTTTTGTTGGTCCGTTAAACTTAGGTTAGGTGCATAGGAAAAGTCAAGTTCCTAGTTTGTGCTATCATAGATTTGATCAGGCGTTTACGTAAAGTTAATTTGAGTCCACTTTAAGCTATATCTGGACTCAAATTCCGTCCATATTAGGTTAGATTAAGGGTGCCTGAAAGCAGATTAACCTTATTTCTCTCTCTTCAGAACCTATTAGCTGAACCCGTAGGCTAATTGAAAATATTATTAGTCTCATAGTTATGACTATGCCATTTACATTGCATTTATCTTGGTAGCCAGGGAGTGGAGAACCTTCAAATTCATCAGTTCTGACCTATTTTGTTATGTATTAATGCCAGAGGTTTGTGCATTATATGAAAGCTTGGTAGCCTTTTTTGCTGTTCAATAACTACAGATTAAATAAAAGGTATAAAGCAAGGGACTAATTTTAACCTGCGATTTCATTTACCTACGTTAACCTTCCCTTCTGGGTGTTACGGGTGGTCGGTATTTACGGGGCTGACTATGCTAAGAGTATCGAAGCCCCTTGGACGGTAGACAAACCAAAAACACAACAGGGAAATAGCTTTAACTTCGTGTTACCTCCATTAACCCAAATGGTACAAAAATTTAAAATGTAATGATTGCTTCAGTACTAAAGTACATTTCATTGCCATGAAGTTCGGTGAGGGAATGATTAAAGAAATCATGAATGCGTCTTAGGATTAGGATTACTACGGAGGTGATTAGGCATTGAAAACTGTGATTTACTGTACCTTGCCCCATATGGGATACCCCAGGTGGAATGATGAGGTAGAGAGGAGACACAAGGCGACCGATCTAAGGAGTCACGACAGTGCAGAGGACATGGTCCCTACTATTTACCAGTTGGAAACTCTCCCGGCAGGCAAGTACATCCGACACCCCATTCGCCGTGGTCTGGAAACGGCCCACCAGGTCGGCCGCAGACCGGAAACCGTCCTTCCGAAGGAGGAAGTGTTTGCCAGGAGCATATCGTCTTGCCATGCAGCACCGAAAGACCCACCAACACTTCTACCCTGAAAGAGACCACCAGATGAGAGATGATGTGAATTTATAATGGAGAAAATTATGAGATAGGAAATTCGGGTGATGTAATTAACGTACCTACATTCGCCGGGGACCTGCTGTTAAAAACCCATGGGTCAGGTAGGTCGGCCACCGGAATCAAATCTGGACCTCTTGAATGCGGGCCACAGATGAAACCGATTGAGACATTTCGCTCGGTACGTCTCACAATACTTCACAGCCTTTTGTTTAAATATTAAGTTCTTTGCCCAATGCAGTGGTCATATCAGAGACGATTTATCTGTGTAACATGTAACATATCAGCAATAATGTTAGCCTTATGCACTTATCTTTGGACTTCTGGTTTTCCTTTGGAATTTTATTTTACATTACGTACACATTCACTATCTCATTCATACTTCCCATCTTTGGGGAGCACAGCGAAAAATCTCTGGCTAAAGAAAAATTCCCAGCTCCAGATGAGAGCCGTACCCGGGAACACTCGTACTCGGGAGATTTGATATATGTTATTTGACTATATCACGGCATTATGAAATAATGTCTCTAAGAATCAAAGGGGGAAATTTAACGCCTTTCAAGTGAGACGGAGAGGGGGGGAGACTTAAGCAAAGTGTGAGAAACAACGGCGAAACTGATGAGAGAAACAATGAGGTAGTCAGGGGAATGAAAACTACGTAAAATTTCTATTACTGCATAAGGAATACTCGTTCCTATGACTACAATTATTTAGTCGTAAAATTACTATTTGTGGAAAAACGATTGGGAACCCTAGGTGTTGTGGGTAGCTATTATCCCCCTTTCTCTCTCTTCCGCTGACAAACGAGCTACTTCTGAAATCAATAAATGAATGTGTGTGTGCGTGCGTGCGTGGCGCTGATGAACTATGAACACCAAGACAAGTGAATGGCGTCTCCCAGTGATGTGGTTACCAGCTTTCTTCACTTACCATTAGCATGCATAATATTCACAGCAGTAATTATGTTGCTGGTGTAACAAATTTGCCAAACCTTAGTTATGTTAAGAGGTTACAGTAAACATGTTGAAATTGCTGTTAAAAACAATATTAATCTTACATGGAAAAACTAGAGGTTATAAATTGGCATATTCTGCGTTCACTTTGAAAGCCTATCTTGCTGTTGTGCATTATATGTTACTGAATATATTGCTAAAACTTATTAAAATCTATTACAGAACAACTTGAGCGCTTTCATGGATATTTCTAGTGAACTGAGTTCGTTACAGTTCCTTGACAGCTTATGGTTAAAAATCACGATACATACTAGACACTATGCATACATGGATTTAAAATAATAATTCAAATGATGCTTCAGCAGTAATAGAATCTGTACAAAACCTATCAATGGTCTACAAGACGCACGCTACTAGAAGGCGGAGCTAGTGAGGGCTCGCTTAGAGTGATAGAGCTGACTGTCCTATCATAGGCATGCAGCGTTGCCTAGTTCGGAACGCACAGCACAAGTGTGAATAACAGAGACATTATAATATATTCGACATTATAATATGCTTTGCTATATGCGGCAAGAATTTTTGAGGCGGCCTGTACAAAAGCCAGTTTTCTACCACGTACAGTTCTCGAGCTATTGCTTCGAGAATAAACACCTGACTCCCGTGTTTATGTTCAACTTCCAATCTTTCCGGAGTTTATTCCATTTCATTATGCAGTATTGAGTAAGATATTAGGAAGTGTCGTTAGGAACTGCATATATTTAGTTCATAAATTAACTGACCACGGTACACTGCAGTTCAGGAGCACGCGCACGGATTCCTTAAGTTCGGTTCAAGACCAGTACGTAACGTAAATTGAGTGTTTTGCATAACTATGACAATAAGCAGAAAATTCACATGTTTACATTGTGTTTTGTGAAATAATAATAATGTCGCTTTCAAAGACTGTACCACTCCCAAGCCATAAATACGAAGGCTGATCAATAAAGAATGATCATACTTTTTTTTAACAACGTACCTTTACGTAGCTCATAATTTTGATGGCCCTTCTCAAAATAGTCTCCTCATAATGCGATGCACTTATCCCAGCGTTTCTGCCAGTCTTCAAAGACATGCTGGAAACTTTTTAATGAGAGATCCTTAAAAATCGCCTACACAGCCTTCACCACTGCTTCTGATGATGGATAATGCCTCCCACGAAGGCGTTTCTTCAAGTGGGGAATAGAAAAATGTCACATGGGGCAAGATATTCAGCAACAACATTGGCAATATGCGGCCGCGCATTATCGTGGTGCAGCATCCAGCCTGCTTCATGGCAATGTGGTCTTTTGCGCCTGATATGGACTTGCAGTGTTTTCAGGACACCCCTGTAGTCCAGTTACTGATGTGTGTGCAGGTAAAACAGGCTGATAAACCATTCCATAAAATATCAAAGAATGAGACGATCATAACTTTCCCAGCAGAAGGAACCACTTTTGCTTTTTGGGCGGGCTGGTGATGAAGGAGATCTCCACACTGAGGTTTGCTGTTTGCTATCAAGATCAATATGATGTAGCCAAGTTTCATCAGCAGTGATTACGTTTGATAGAAACTCCGGATCTTCCTCTAATATGAACTTTAACTGCATGTTACCTCCATTGCAGCGGTAGAACTCACGGCCAGAGCGTGCAATGTGAGTGTGTACACTGTGTCCTGTGTAGTGAAACAGGGCAGGGATAGCACAGAAATTTGTGAAACTTTATTTAAATCTTAAGGAAAGCATGCCATAAAACAAAGACCGTTTCCAATTTAGATGATTTTGAAAAAGACATACTTCGCCGCACAATATATGAAATATACGACAATGGTGAACACCCCACTACTAAAATACTGGTTCATGTTATGAGGGAAAGTAGACTATATCAGATCCTCTACCTCAATGCGATTAATACTTAAGAATTTGGGCTTCCAGAAATCTAGGTACCTTATTTTCAGTAAATAAGCATCTTAATATTGAATATTACAGTTTATAATTTTTTCATATTATACCTACCTTGCTGCGTAAGCTTACATTCTGACAATTTGTGAGACCACAAATGTTAATTTCCTCGTTCCCAGCCCATATGTTTCACTCTCTGGAAACTGTTAGGAGATAATTTTCTTACATATCAACTTTCCATTTAAGATATTCGATGAAATCATTCTCCATGCTCGTCGATCTTCTTTCCCAGGTTTGGTAGAAAGAAGTTAAGATGGGAGTGCAGGAAATGATAGAACAGGATAAACGAATGGAAGGTCATGATAGGATGAAATAGAAGTGTAGAAGAGTTGGTCCTAAGTTAGGTTATGATAGGTTATTTTTATTTACGTCCTCCAAAGTTAAGTCATATCGCACGATGAATGAAATGGATGAAATGATGCTCAAATGAGCCCAAGTCCATAGAACTTAGAGTTCTCCGACATTCATTTTTTAGAATAAAGGAAAACCCCTGAAAACCCCTTATCCAGATAACTCACCCTGACCGAGATTCAAACTCGGGACCTCTTGTACGTGAGTTAGGCATGCTACCATCATGCTACGGAGGCGGGCAGGATAAATTGTGTGATGGGAGGATGGAATAACTGGGGAAAAGAGGAGGAAGATATATGTCAGTATGTGCTACTGGTTACTGCAAGATATAGTAAACGAGATGAGGATGTAGATTAATATAAAACAGGCGTGTAGATGAACGGAGCCTGTGATAGGTTAAGTTAGATTAGACTACAACAGAATAGAATAAATGATAACAAGAAATGGGTTAAATGTCCTTAGGATGTGCTTAGTATAAAATAGACGGGAGAAAATGGTGACTTAGGTTAGGTAAAATAGAATAGGATAGCCGAGTAGAGAAGTACAGTCTAGTTTAGGTTACAATAGTAGAATATAACACTAGGCTCCAAGTTACGAGTTCGAATGGAATAAATGTTTATGTCAGATGTTATGAAAATGACTTGGAAGATTAGAACAGTTTGGCATATGTTTAATGATTTTTTTTCTTGTTTTGTAATCTGCAGCCTCCAAGGTTGTCATATCGGATGATGAATGAAATGGGTGAAATGATACTCAAATGCGTCCGGGGTCCATGTAGCTTAGAGCTACCTGACATTCGTCTTTCAGGATAAGGAAAAACCCCGGAAAACCTTATCTAGGTAATTCACCCTAACCGAGATTCGAACTCGGTCCTTTTGAACGTGAGGCAGACACGCTACCATCTACGCTACCGAGGCGGGCAATGTTAGATGATGAAAGAATGGCTTAAATTATGATGATAAGAGAATGGCCTGGAAGGGAATAATAACAAAGTGGACCCCCAATGTAGCCAAAATGGATGCAGATAAAACACCGCAATATGTAACACATACGTCTGTACTTAAATCCCCTAATTATCTACTGATATACTGTTAAGTAGTGCCGATTTATATACTTATGTCTATTTATGGTAAACTTGTACAGCATGACAACGCATCGTCGCATATAGGGAAACTAACAATTGCCTAAGATCTGACCTAGCTCCCTATGAATTCGTTTTCTTTCGAGAAATTAAAAGTAACATGCATGAAATTACATTTTCCTCGACAGATGAAGCAGGGATCGTTATAGAAAGCTGTTTTCTGAAGTACTTCAAGAAGAGTGGCATCACTGCTTAAAGTGCTGGTTTTATCGATTGTATTAAAGAGGAATATTTTGAAAAGACAACAAATTGCATTAACATCTTAAGCCTTCTTTGATCTTCTAAGACTTCTCAGCGTTGTCTTAGCATCAGCAGCGTTGCAACACTAGACTCGTTTCATTAATTAAGGCGAGAGAAAAAACAGGCATCTTCATGCGACAGCTACAAAGTGAGATAGAGCGTGTAAATGTGGGGGTGCTCGCTCAGTAGCGTGCAAAGGTACTGCAATTTTACTGCAATATGACATTCGGCAGCAGTGAGAGCAAAAATCCTTAACACGATGGGAAAAGATGCGCACATCATGCACGTAGTTTAAAAATAACACATTTTATACAACTTAGATGAAGTGCAATGTTTTCCATGTAAAAATTGTTTTTGTAGTCAGAAAGTAATATCATAATCGACAGTGTACAAGTTCAGTAAAAATGTATATCAGCTCTTAGTTTCATCTGCATGGTAGCAAACGAAACTTAAAACTAAAACATGAGATATTAATATCACAACAAAACTCCATCTTAAATGTGATTTAAGACGTTTTACTTTTCCACAGATTATGCGCTAAAAATGCACTAAACTCTTTAATATTGTGCAATTATTTAGAGATAAACTGAAACAATGCATGACCTGACCACATTTCTGTGATATGTTTGTGTGAAAGTGCGCGAAACTATATTAAACCTATCCTTAATGTGTTTTGAAGTTTGGAATTATTAATAGCAGAGGCTGGCCATAGAAGAGTCTTTTGCTTATCAAAAGTGAACACATATAAAAATGGAAATTGTCTTATTTTTAAAATATTGTACACAAATCAATTCCATAGAGCTACAGCTATATTGCTTTCTCCACCAGATAAATAGTAGGCAGACAGAGTATTGCATTTCATTTAAAAAAATTGATCTCAGGATTTCATTAGGGATTCGCGTTTTGTGATCCTCTGTGTCCAATAGAATAATGTTTTAAAATAAAATAAAAATAGCAGATAAGTTTGTACTTGAAGACGGCAAAGCTCAAAAACAAAAGGTAGATGCAATACCAAATATATAATAAAGTTTCCCACCCCAAGGTATCATTTATATGGAAACATTTTTTCTCAAAAATTCCTCTAAAGTTGTATTAAAATAGGAATCGTTTAAGATATTTTCATTAATGCCAAAAAATATAAATATAGCTCAAATTGGAGTGGATAATCAGCTTCTGGCTAATTCCTGGAATGACAGATTTATTCGAATGTGCTAGAAGTGTGCGTATCACCATTCACCTCGAAATAATGGTGCTTCTTATAAGACTATTAACGTTGTGGTTAGAAAACATCGATTCGGCCCCAAATCATGATATACATCTGGTGGAATTTTGCAGGTGTGATTAACTGGGAATTAGTTTCAAATGGACGTGCATCAATAAGGATCCTTATTCGGCATCAGTTAATAGAAATACATTTCTGTTTCAGAAGGGCAATGGGAAAACTCATACAGCTCAAAGAACAATAGGCAAAATTCACGAATTGGAAAGAATCTAACCGCTAACTTAGCTTACACCATCAGATTCCATTTGTTTAGATCCATGTTCCGTTTCCTATCTGGAAGAAATTTTGAAAACACTGAAGCAGTTGAATTGGGTTTCATGTTAGTATAATTTTCTATAACAATAGAACATGTATCTACAAAATATACTATTTAAGTTTTGAAAGAAATACTTAGAAAATGTCAATTCCACAAAATGAATAGATTTGTGGTTTGAAATAATATAATGGTTCTGGTTTTGGTTGCCGAACATCTGCAACATTATTAGTATAAGGCTGTGTGCACTGTAAAAGTGCTGCTATTTCTCTCCTAGTATTAACATCATGCTATACAGCGCATAAACCTTGTGACTTTATTGTTTAAATGGTGTTGATTAAAATTTGCATGAAATATGTTTAAAGAATCCAATGCAAAGTATTAACAGAGAAGGGGAAAAAACTAAAATAAAAGCGGATTAGAAGCAATAACAAAGAATTGGAAGTGCCTTGTAATCATAAATGTACCTACTCAATTTTGTAAACTTAAGGAACTTACTAGGTACAACATTGAAAGGCTTCACAATTAGCTCTGAACTTTACAAGATACTATTAAAAAAGACAATACATTCAAGGCAAGTTTAAGTATCCTTGATCAACACACATTCTTTGGGGGTAATCCAAAATGAAACTTGCTATACAGGCTGGGTGTGAAATAATTCTGCAGACTTAGGTAATTTCAAATCCATCTTATTGTGAATAACAAGAAAGTATAGTAGCAAAAAGCTGAAAAGCTAATAATTTTCTAGAAAGAATACTTTTATTCACAAGAAAATAGCATCGTCTTGCTGGATTTGTATTGATTAAAGTTTCTTAATTCATAACTATATTGATACAAAATTGGTTAAACCACAATTTTTCCTGTCGTATTTCAACGGAAGAACGGTATATACGTGTAAATTTATTTTAAGAAGTTTAGTTTAGTTTAAGAAGTACATAATTTGATTCCATTAATTCTGTAAGAACTGGCAACTGGTCCTATCACTTAAAATCAACGTCCTAAGCTGGTTTTGAAGCCGCAACCTTGGGAGCTTAGACCTATATGTAACCATTTGAGCCCTTTAAGTCTTAACAGAATACAGGATGTCCACAGAAAACGTTCTTCGGGTAATAATATTCTGCTGCTGCAGATGTTGGATTTATACGAAACTGATATCACTAGAAAAAGAAAAACTCAAACAGTTTCAGGAGAGTGGCAAGTGTTAATCGTTGACTGAATTAACAGATTGCACTAGTCAACAACATTTTAAAAGTTTGTTGTATCTGAAATAAAATTAATGAAATCTTTTGTAATTTGCCCTCCAAAATTCCAAAACTACAGTAAAAAAATTGTGTTAGTTCTCGTTTAGGAGGTATTTAATGTTTATCATATATTTAAATTTCCACATATACAGCACTTGTAGTAAGCATAATTTATACAGATGATTAGTAGTTCAACATTATCTTATGCCTCTTTCATATGAATAGCATACCCGACAGGAATACTTTGTATATAATAAAATACATTTTCTTGCATATAAAAATATTATAATGGATGCTAATGAACTCCAAAGCTGGTTATGTTTACGTTTTCTTCAAGAGCGTTCCACTCCTTAAGACGTGATGCCAACAACTTTGTCTTATTCTTAGGCAGATATAAGTCTCTCAGAGAGTTATTTAGTTGAGTTTGAGTCACTTTACGAGTTTCAAAACGTAGTGTAACAGGTCATAAGTCTGTATCTCCTGATGTTGGTGTATTGCTTCGTCAGACATCAATATTGGTGCATTGTATTCATTGTAAAATCCAGGTTGTAGGACGCTGAAAGAAGAGGTAATTAGTAAGCCATAGCTGTGAGGCAGAGAGCGGATGGCTGAAGTGGTATTTGGGTAAGCGTATTTCTTCTTACTATTCAATCCTAAAACGGAAGGAACCATGCAGAGGCAGTAATCATTTACATTCACTTCGCTACCTCCAGATCATTGACACAGAGAAATTCATTGATCACCCGTTTCCATTTGGCCACTGGGTAGATTTGTAGAATGCAAGCACTTACCTGAACATCAGAGAAAGGGTTTTTGTTTTTAATGACTGTTTTCGAGAATAATATATTTTTTGTAGCGATAAATGAGAAAATTTCTATTATTTTTAGTCTGCATACAAAAATTTACTTTTATGACTTGGCTCAAGCTACTGTCTCCTGCATGGATCCTTTTTGGGTCCTCAGGGTGTTAACGTTGAAACAACACAAACATCCGATAATCTCTGAACTCCTGTAATTTGTCCTTACACTTGTGTGGAACCCGAGCACCTTCAAATAACTGCACTTTCGGCGAACATTTTATAACACATTTTACTGGACGCGGCACGTCGTCGGACACACCAGACGGATGTATACAATACACTTGACTGCCATGAGCAATGAGCAATGAGCAAAATGAGGAAATGAAGGCTGAATCTCAACTCAACTCCATGCTGGCGGGCTGTTTGGAACAGCCCGAAGGGTGGTCAAATCGTGTACCTGCTCTGGGAAGAGCTTAACCACGTAGTGGCGGGATGTGGGTGTTGCGGAATGACGGGTGTAGATTAAGTGGGGGTAGTGTAGGGAGGTAGCTTGTTGCTCCTCAGGGAATGATGAACCGGGTGCTACAGACAGCGTGCACCGCTGGTGCAATAGTTAATAAACTAGGAAGAAGGTATATAATTTTGAATTTTCCAGAATAAATTTTTGGATTAGCTGAAATTTAGTTTAGGCTGGAATGGAGATCACGTGGTTACCGGTAATGACCACAAGACATGCGGGGTAACCGGTATCGCTTGAAGCGATGCTCACGAGGTACATAATCCCCAAGGGATTTGACGAGGGCGCTCTGATGTTGGGGCAAACCCTCGAAGAATTTTGTCGCCCGGCGCCTAATTTCATCCTCCACATATCGGAGGGATGAAGCCTCGAGAAGTAGTCTCACGGGGAACCTTGTGCAAACAGATAAATAATCCGAAGACATTTATTCTGTGCACGTTGGAGGCAGAACTAGGTGTGAGCCTGCGGCCATACCCCAGACTTCGTACGCATAGAGCATGATAGGGAGGACCAGAGCCATAAAGAGACGCAACTTTAGGGAAACAGACATCGCAGACCGAAGCACAGGGTATAGTGATGCCACGGCACCACACGACCGATGAGCTTGCTCCTGGATGTGCTCCCGAAAAGTTAGGCCCTTATACAGCTTGACTCCCAAGTACTTGATTGAATTCTCCCACCTGATCCCTTGCCCGAGGTAGGTAAATTGGGGGAAATTGGCGGGAAAGCGGCGCTTGGTGAACAATATCCCTTGGCTTTTCTCCGTATTAACGGACAATCGCCAAAGCGTGCACCAATCCTGGAGAAGGATTAGGTAGCGTTGGATGGGGTTGAAGGTTCTGCGTGGATGTCTGTTGAAAATAGCAGCACGTCGTCAGCATATTGTGCTATGTTGACGTGCTGTTCAGTGGGAAGGTCAGCCACGTAGACGCTGTAGAGCGTCGGGGATAACACAGAACCTTCGAGGACTCCGCCGCGGATAGACCTTCGTGTAGATGTTTTTCCCGCCACTGTGACAGTGAAGAATCTATGTTTTAGGAAAGAGTGAAGAAGGTGTATGACTTGAGTAGCTCCAGTTGGATGAATTTGTACAGAAGACCCACGTGCCAGGTCGTAGAGAAGGCCTTTTCCACGTCCAGAGAAACCGCCGAGGTGAATGACTTGTCCTGGAAATCCAGGGCTGCAGTCTCCACCACGCGCAGCAACTGCTGTGATGTAGAATGCCCAAGACGAAAGCCAAACTGGTGAGGAGGGATGGCTTGAATATCACCAGAAGGGGGGACAAGCGGGCTAAGAAAAGTCTCTCGAAAACCTTCGGGAGAACAGAAAGGAGGCTAATGGAGCGGTAGTTGGCAGGATTAACCGGGTCTTTCCCTGGCTTCAAGATGCATATCACCCGAGCCTCTTTCCAACTACGTGGAAAGTGACTCAGAGAGAGACACATATTGAAGACTCTTGTAAGAAATAACACGGCCCTGAAAGGAAGGTGGCGGAGCATGAGTGGCGTTATACCATCAGGTCCCGCCGCCTTTTTTGGTTTGAGATGCCGGAGTACGCCTTGGAGCTCACTGGGTCTTATAACAGGGAGTCTGTTCGCCTCAGCCGGGGGACGCCGAAAGTATCGACGAACCTCCTGCCTAACGCGGTCAGAGAAGGCAGGGTCCTGGGGGTCTTCTCTAGGCCTCATGGTCCTCTCAAGGTATGAAGGCTGAATGGGGTTGTTACCCTCTTATATACACAGCATGGCGTCTCAAGGAAAAACTAAGCTAATATTGACCTGTGTAACGGTACAGTAAAATAGCTGGCATTCCATTATATTGTCTGACATCCGCCCTTCATAGACTGTCGCCCGGGAGTGCAGTGTTTCTCACGTATATCTGCCCAGGTTCGTTACAATATTTTACATCAAAGTCTACAATTTTACTTTCAAAAACATAGCTAGTTACAGTTCTCAAATGTATATATAATTATCAAACATATTACGTAATTAAATCAATAACTGATCCAAGGATCAAAAGTTCCTGTTTCAGAATAATTGTCGATTTCTTTTCTAAAAATGAAAAGTTTTCAGTTCCTGCGCAAAATTTGTTAAATGGTCATTTTTGCGGTGCCAAGTGCTGCAATATTGTAAAGGTACAGGCAGCATTTGTTTCTGAAAATTGCAGATTGATAACAGATCCAATATTAGAATTTCAATCTAAACAATAACAAGTGGCTCATCTTGTTTTATCCCGAATGAACTCTCTGAGAGTCAAGAGAGTGGTCACTTTGGAAACAGATTAAGTGCACTGTAGATCATATCATGGATCCCAATGTTAGAGAAGCAGCAGAAGAGAATTTAAACGTTTGCTGCCGTATGACTTTGTCTAAATTGAACTCCATTATGGCAAAAGAAACTGATGATGTAATAACCATAAAAGGTTTAGATCATTTGTTTGAGTCTCTAGACTAGTTATTAAATCAAGTATAGGTGATTTAAATCATGTAATGGTAGCATGTAAACAACTAAATGCATTTAAAACCACTGGTATTACTTGTGATTCTTATTTTATTCCTTGTTACAAAGAGCTTTGTGACATTGTTAAACAGCAAAGCCACGTGGTAACTATCGTTACCACAGATTAGATGTAATAACAACACTCTTCACATTGAAGGCAAAAGCTGATTCTTACCGCAATTTCTGTGAAAAAACAGTTCAATGTCCTTGGTTGCCGATGTTAAAGGCTCGCAGTGAGAGATTTTTCTCTGCATATAGCTTAGTGGCGACAGACAAAAGAAGTATGAAAAGCTAAAATATCACAACTTGTATGCTGCAGTTTGGCGATGTGTGTTATTTGATTTTATTCATATTACCTACTGTCTACTGATTTCAAATAAAATATTTTAATTTGAAGAAAAGGGGGTTTTAACAGTTGTATTGCTCTAGTTACCTGTTAACTTTCATTTCAGCAATGCCATTACTCATTAATTCTTCCCGAAAATTTTCGCGAAATTAATGCTAATTATGGTAAAAAAAAACACCACCAATTAAAATTATTAACGCGAATTTTATAAATAATTGTCACCACAAAATCTTGCCTCTGTTGATCACCTACTTTAAAACCAAAATAAAAATTGTATGCCTTTTTAACCATGGGAATTAATTGTACCTTCTACGATTTAAAAGTAACTTTTCCACATACATGGCAGATATTAGGTTAACTCACTTGTGCGTCATTTTGTGTTTTTATTAAATGTCTGTTATTTTGAAGACGTTGAGACACAGGTTTCCATACTCAGAACTGAGTTGCTTAAGGAATATCATGCTGAGAGATGAACTGTACCTGCTAGCCATAAATTCAACCCTAATAGAAATTAATTGTTCTTTCACTAGCCGTGTGTAGGACGCACTATGAAAGGGTAGAGCCAGAATGAAAAATTCAATGCCATAGCCGGGATTTGAACCACGGATCTTCTGGTTTCCGTCCAGCCGCACTACCATTGTGCTACTATGGCCAACGTGCCGATATGACATTAAATTCTCCAACTGACTCGTGTTTTTCCCGGTAAACCACTTAGGAGTTCTCATAAACACATGAGACAACTACCTTAATGGCGACTTACTATGCTGTAAGTACTTTAAGGCCCGGGCTTTATAGTTCGGACCACTATTAGGTACAATTAATGGAAATTAATTGTTCTTTCACACTAGCCGTGTGTAGGACGCACTATGAAAGGGTAGAGCCAGAATGAAAAATTCAATGCCATAGCCGGGATTTGAACCACGGATCTTCTGGTTTCCGTTCAGCTGCACTACCATTGTGCTACTATGGCCAACGTGCCGATAAGACATTAAATTCTCCAACTGACTCGTGTTTTTCCCGGTAAACCACTTAGGAGTTCTCATAAACACATGAGACAACTACCTTAATGGCGACTTACTATGCTGTAAGTACTTTAAGGCCCGGGCTTTATAATTCGGACCACTATTAGGTACAATTAATGGAAATTAATTGTTCTTTCACACTAGCGGTGTGTAGGACGTACTTACAGCATAGTAAGTCGCCATTAAGGTAGTTGTCTCATGTGTTTATGAGAACTCCTAAGTGGTTTACCGGGAAAAACACGAGTCAGTTGGAGAATTTAATGTCATATCGGCACGTTGGCCATAGTAGCACAATGGTAGTGCGGCTGGACGGAAACCAGAAGATCCGTGGTTCAAATCCCGGCTATGGCATTGAATTTTTCATTCTGGCTCTACCCTTTCAACCCTAATACTTTGGCTACAGGCTCTTTAAAAATATGTAACTCCAAATAATTTCTACTAATAAATAGAGGCCTAACACAGTAGTCTGAACTGTGTTTTGCAGAAATAAGAAACCATCTGCAAAAATGAAGGGCATTTTCATGTTAAGCAACCCAAAATTAGTAATTTATGACTACTCCCTCGGATATATTTTAGCTGTTGACTAGTGTCATAGCACAACCAGAAACGATAATAGCTACACTGTTTCCGCTATTTTGTTTGTCATTGTTGGATAGGAGTAAATTGGGTTAAGTGGTTAAATATTCATTTTGGTGTTGATTCCACACGTTTAGCTGAGAGTCACTAAACCGCCAAAATGAAATTTGGATTGTTTCCTTTGAAATCCTACTCGTTTTACTATTCCATTGATGTGAAATTAGCCACGTCATGAAAATGGGTTTATCTGAGTACTCTTCATCATCCGCCATTAGTGTCAACAAAAGTTCAGAGAAAACACGTCGCTTCAGGTGCTCCAGCTTATGCACTGATTGCAGTTTGTAGGGAACAGCACAAAAGAACGTGGATCTGTGTCAACATTTGCAAATCGTTTGGTTACTAGATGCGTTAAGATGAAAGCACGCTGAAATGTTGTTTGCATAGCATTGTTAAAAGTTACTTTCTTCTAATAATACATATTACGACGCATTTGATACCCGTCCAACATATCGTTTTATTGCGAAATCCCACAGTGCAGACTTAGAAAGATACACAAACTTTATAAAGACCAAAGAGAAGTATCTTGGAGAGAAATAACATGTTCCATGAGAAGTTTTATTTTTAGAAATCCTACACATAGCCTGGCTCAGATTTTGTTTTTATTACAGCAGCAAGGTCATCAAAGTGTTCGGTTCGCGAATACTGTTTACAATACTGGATGCACCCATTTCATATGTCTTCTTTTCTATCTGAATACTCCAAACTTTCAAGAGTCAAATATAGAAGGACCTTGTTATAAATAGTATTGTTAACAGGATATAATGAACATACTCTGTTGCAACTGATGTTAAGTGGACTAACCAATGTAGCTAAATAATTAGCTTAGTACTGACTTTCAAGACGAGATTAAGCAATTATTTACTTCAAATATTTAATTTTCATTCCTTTTAGACATTCTAACTGTTCGAACTTCATTAATTGCTACTTGAGCATAAGGAAATTGATATAGATTCCGAACTACAAATAATGAACCGTTACTGAGGACAGTTATTTCCAAAGTCGGAATTGCTTATGTCAGAGTAAACTGAAGGTGGATTACAAAAGAAAAAAGTAAAAGAACACAAAAAGGTCCATAGAAAGTAATGAAATCCCTATTAGACTGTTACAAAGATTTCCATCAATAGTTATTTTGAACTTGTTCTAAACTTCATGTCATCTACTTGAAAATACCAAATTTGAAATCAGCTTACAGCTTTAAGACGAGATCGACATTCTGAATTAAAAATCTGTTAACAAAACAAAATTTTCGATTTAGAATTTATGTTCAATAAACTTGCTCTGTGGCATTCACATATATGACCATATCGACTCATTATGGCTAATTTTATATAGCTTCTATGAGCAATGTTAATGGAAGGTTATGTTTGCTTCTATCTGCTTCATGTTAATTGACAGACATACCTTCGGGGTGGTTCAGTTGGTTAGGTGCTTTCCTATTGATCCTATGGTCACGGGTTCAAATCTCGCCCAGATTGATGGTTTTTAAGTGCATTTAAAGGCGACAGCCCCATGTCAGTAGCCAGTCAGAGAAATTTTGCTGTTTTTTATGAGAAGACTTCAAAACATTTATTTTCGAAAAAATCTCTATATTGAAATTTGGGTGAAGTTTAATGCTTTCTCTGACTACTTGGTTTATGATAGAGAAATTTATAATTTGTTTTAGCTAATATGATGATGCACTTTAGGATATTAAATCTTTAGATTTTTAAGTGTTTATTTCCTATTATTTAAGACTGTAAACCATGTCCTCCTAGTACGAGGACGCAAGGTGCAATATATTTACTCAATGCGAAGGTGACACGGAACTTTTTAGATAATCAAGCAAGAATTAGTCTGAGTTGTTTTCAAAATATACCGGCGAAGCATTAATAGATTTTTGCCTACGAAGAAAGCAGTCCTTAAAGGGTTGACTACCTCTTTCTGAGGCACTTGTGAAAGTAGCTTTTTATCACGTTCCAGTGCTTCATCTGATGAGCAATATTCCAAGTATTTCATTTTTCAACCTTGGAAGTAAAAAAATTTCCAAAGGTACTGTCCCGACTGTGAGACGGAGGCTCCATGTTGCAGAACTTAAGACCATCCAATTCCTCAGTTATTGTATTTGCTGTATGTAACAATGCTTTGTCATGACGTAAAATTATTTCTCAATTTGGGGCTTTTCATACCTGTTTTCAAATATTTGCGTAAACATATATTTGTGTACCAATTGTGTAAGGCACATCTATCTTTTAATGAAATGTTAACAACATGGACCGATTTCGAGCACAAAAAGGTAACAATCATCTTCTTATCAATGTGAATTTGGTGGACTTTTTGTAGGTTTAGATCCTGTTCGAAAACCCACTGAGCCGATTGACTGTTGTTTTGAGGATCATAATACTAAGTCCAAGATTAATTAAAAGTAATTAAATTCTAAACCAAATTTGAAGCATCGCCATAGGATTTTCCCCAAATATTTATGTACTATCAATGCTTTGTTGTTTTGTTAGAATGTAGATTTGTGTGGAATGAGATCCATCGACAGCAAATCTCTTTTTCTTCTAACTAGTGATGTAAAATGGTTTAAATTTCATTATACTAACCTACCCAATGTCCCGGAATAAGTTCATACGATATCCTTAAGTCAAATTTATTTTTGGGTGAACACAAAATTTTTAAACGAAGTTAATTAACAAACTAATAGAGAAAAACGAAAAAGGTGTACAGGAAGCAAATATAGAACATCAGAAAGTAGTTTTCCAATATAAACAAAATTAACTGTTTTTAGAAATAAGGTATTCTAAATTATTCAGCGTCGTCCTCGCAATTCCTTAAGATGAAAGTAGCTCTTAAACCTGAAGAAGAGTAAATATTTTAATTTTAGTGAATTTTGGATATGTTAAAGGTTTTGCATTCAAAACTAAATTTGATAATCTTCTAAACTTTCTAACACTAAAAATCCTTCTTTTATTTTGACTAGTAATATATACACACATTATTTTATCGTTTTTGACTACTGTTTATTTTCTGTACTTTTTCCACATATACACTATACACATAAACGCCCATGCCCAAGGCGGGGCTCGAACACGCGAGCCTCTACGCGGCGGAATGTTAGAGACCTACGCTCTAGCGACCAGGACTGCCACCACTGTCGCTCTAGCGACAACATATGTATGAATGTTGCACTTTTGGACATGCAATGTTTACGCTAACGTGGGAAAAAGTAGAAGGAGATTGAAAAATCAATGCTATTCCTTGGATTCGAACTTCAGATCTTCGGCTTAACGTTTTTTTTTTTTTTTTTTTTTTTTTTTGTAGTTTACGTCCTCCAATGTTAAGTCATATCGGACGATGAAAGGAATGGGTGAAATAAATGATGCTCAAATGAGCCCGGGGTCTATAGGGCTTAGAGTTATCCGACATTCGTTTTTCCGGATAAGGGAAAACCCTGGAAAAAACCCTTATCCAGGTAACTCACCCTGACCGAGATTCGAACTAGGGACCTCTTGATCGTGAGGCAGACATGCTACCACCACGCTACCGAGGCGGGCTTGTTACCATATTGTAAACTGACATTGTTCTTTTTGTAACTCAAAACGCATTTGAAAACGCCTTGTGGTTTACCAGTAAAACTGAACACAGTTAGGAATTAAATGTCCCGGCTTGTTGGCAATGGTAGCTCAGTTAGAGCAGGGGTGCTAAATTCATGTTTGCTAGACGTTGATAATAAGTGCTGATATTTTACCGTTGGTCACTTTCTGTTTCTCATAACTGGCATTCACTACCGACCATGTCGCTGTAGAACTAGAAGTAATGTTTAGTGAGAAAGGGAACTTTTAAGTGATGTTTGAATAGAAATATGAAAGGCAGTGCGAAATAATGAAACCGAACTTAAAAAAAAGAAGAAAACTTACAAATCCTACTTTAAAACAGGTTGTAGTGGGTAAACTGTCCTATATTTAATCACCTGTGGAACACACGCACCATAGAAATAAAGACTCCATTCTAAGTTCGCCAAATAATTCCCTTTGGCTCCGGAAGTTGATCCAGGAAGCTATTAGTTGAACCAAATATACTTGTCATGTTTTCCTAGACTTATATATCGCTCAAGAATTACCACCAAGGCCTAATGTATGGAATATGTACACGAGGTTCTTAATTCCATGGCCAACACTTTGTATGGGTTAGCAACACAAATGAAAATATAATTATCCCTTCCTGGTGAAAATGTGTTTGGCCAAGTTGAGGTATGATTGGTAGATGAAATACTTAAATGCAGTGCAAAGTTGTTTTTACTGTTTTTTACCACCCATTTCGTAGTGAATGCAGATGCGTTAGTGTTTTGTTTACTCAATGGTAAGCATCTACTGTCTACCACCACAAGAAGACACTTGGGGCCTGAAGAGCGAGAGGGACTTTGATAGTGGATCTGTTAACTACGAAATGCATGAATGAGAGTGAGAGAGCATATGAGTTCTCCATCCTGCCAGATCTAATGCTCCTTTCAGTAACTGCAGTGATATGTATTATGCATGGGTGAGTTATGTAACAACATTGTGCATTTTAGATGAACCTAGCATCCTTATCACATCCAGACGGCGAGCATAAACATCACGTGGGCAGCAAAAGTGATTACGCTACACTTGCCTTGCCTTCTTGTGTTGGATGGACAGTGGATAATGATTGTCTCTCTTTCAAAAGCATCATGTCCTTTATCTGTCCTTGTTTCACATAAGTTTGCTCCGTATCACTTAACGCCCATGTGACCTAATCAATCTCTCGCAATGAATATAAGAAACTCTCCGCTTGTACGCAATCGGGCTACTCAAGCAACTGGACGGTGAAACTCTTCAGGAGGAAGAACGAACTCTTAAGAAAAATTTACCGCTGCACGGAATTGAATAAAATTTCAGTGGTTTGGCCAGATCGCCACCGAGCGCCTCCCAGTGCGTGGCCAAGTAAGTAAATGTTAGGGGACTCTGCGCGTGTCTGTCGCTTACATCGCCCGTTTCTGCAATCCATACGTGTATTGCCATTCCTTCATCTCATCGACAACTTTAGTTTTTCCCAAGCAAAACACTAATAGTACCAAAGCTGCACTGCCAGTAAGAAATCGTTCCAGGCCTATACAGAGATCGCGCACAGACTAAATGAAGTTCCCATCTTACTCTACGAGCCGCAGGCAATTTTCGGACTCCCGCACATCAGAGGAAGCGCAAGAGGATGGCAAATTTAGAATCGTCGATCCGAAGACAGCCAAGCTGAAAAACAAAGTAAAGACTGTCTGTTGATCACTTTTGGTTTTAATACACAATTGTAGCTTTTATTTTAATTTTAGGAATATTTTAGATTTATAATGTTTCTGGAGTAATTTTTATAGGTTTTGTTTTAACATTATATGGTTTCAGTTTTGATTTCCTCCTTTAACTTCTTGTTTTAATTGTTTAAGACTAAATGCTATAAGTGTTTGAGATGTTGAGTTTCACAATGAGCCTTAGCTTTTAGGTTATAGCAACAGAATGGAAGGCCCGAACAGTAAGTGGAGGTTATTAAGTTAATAAGTTAAGTCCTATATACGGCTAGTGTGAAGAAATTATTAATTTCCAATAATTAACTTAAATAATAAGAGTTTAATGGTGAAGCCTGGTACTCAAGTACTTGCAATAGTTGTCGGATACGAGAGCCCCTAGTGGTTTACCGGGAAAATATGTGAGTCGACTGGAGAATTTAATGTCAGGACGGCACGTTTGCCATGGTAGCTCAATGGGTTAGAGCGATTGGACGGAAAGCAGGAGAACCGTGGTTCAAATCCCAGCCATGACATTGAATTCTTCAAGTTGACTCTATACATCCAAGTCGAGGTTAGTTTAAAGGAGTAATATAGATGACTAGAAAAGCACAGTTAGGTTAGGAGAGATCTAATTACAACCAGAGTAGAGAAAGTTTACGTTCAGACATAACCAAGTACATCGAACAACATGCGCTTAACAAACACTGTCTTAGAAAATTATGCTCAGAAGCATTCTTGAATACCACCCGCCCTCTCTCCATCATCTCTCCCTAATATTTCATATATTACACATTGCTCCTTCCCGTTGCGATTCCTCCTCTCTAACTTATCCACACCTAACCTAGCAACTATCTCTTAAAAGACTTGATCCTCGTTATAGGGTTATCTACTTTATTACCATATTTTCCTTTCACCTGCAAGAAAACTAGCAACAATTTCTTAGGTACCTATCTCGAGTAACACAAACTAAATTGAGGAATAAGCATTTATAAGAATAGTTAGTACAAGGATAGAGAAAGTTATGTGTTTTTAAATATATTTCACGTCTGTCTTTTTTATGGTTTTCTTTTCCAAAGTAGAGATCACAGAACTGATGGCAAGGGACGAAAGATGTCCATTGTTCACACTGCTATGCATGCTTCTCTCTGCCACGGCCCTCATGTTCCTCAAACCAATGGTTTTTAATTTTTCAAAGTCGCTCCACCAGGCCCTGTCACTGCCCGCCTTTCATCTTCACAAGATACATCCAACACGCGGTGTCTTTTAACACGGATTCTCTATTCAAGTTCTCTTCGTACTATTTCCAATTACTCCTATTGAGCGTGAAATGTAATTCCCATTCGGAAGATGCCAGTCCAATAGCCGGCTACAGTCCAATCAAACACTGGTCTGTGCGTGGTTTTCCCGGATCGGTAGGCGAATGCTAGAGTGAGTAGCCTTCGCGCTCCGGCGGTTTCGTCTGCGGCCCGCATTCGGGAGGCCCAGACACACGAACACATGTCACACACACTCAGAGAGAGAGAGAGAGAGTGAGATGGACATTCATACAGACACTCGTGTATCTTTACTAAATGTAATCAGTGAACGCAAGCAATAAAATCACGCACAATTTATATATAGTAGTTAGGGTGCAGTTTGTAAGTGGAACGTAGATTAATTTACAGACCTCTGGGATATGAATCCAGTATCCTAAAAAGTATTTTTAATAAATACCTGAGGTTTACTTCTGAATTTCGTGATTAATTTCCACGTTTCGCATCCACACTGGTGGCATTGAGTTCTTCAATCTGACTCTACCTATTCAAATAATCGCCTACACACGGCTAGTGTGGAAGAACAATTAATTTCCACCAATTTACCTAACAGTAGTAGCTATGAAGCTTGAGACTTAAGCTACAGCATAGTAAGTTGTCACAAAAGGTGTGTATCTCATTGTATATGAGAGCCCCCAGTGGTTTATCGGTAAAATAGAGTCAATTGGAGAATTTAATGTCATGCTGGCACGTTGACCATGCTAGCTCAATGGTTAAGAGCAACCGGACGGAGATAGGGAGATCCGTGGTTCAAATCCCGGCTAAGCCATTGAATTTTTCAATCTGACTCTACGTACTCAAATCATCACCTATACACGACTAGTGTGGAAGAACGATTAATTGATTAATTTCCATGTTTAAATATGGCATAAGTTGGTCTGTGTTAACAGGAAATAGCTGGAAAAGCTGTAAAAATAGTTTGCAGAAAAGTTAATAGAGAAAATCGTTGTGAGTGCAATATCAACTCTTTCCGAGTCGTCAGGCGAATGCTGGGTAGGTTAATGACATCTCCCGAACTTCCTGTACCTCCATTTTATCTCCATCATTTCACATCATCTCCAATCTGGTAGTTTCTTTCAGCATAGAAGTGTTGGCGGTGGGTCGGCGGTGCATGGCAGGATGACATGCTCTGAATGAATCACTTCCTCCTCCAAGAGGTTAGTTGCCGGTCTCCGAAACAGCTGCTGGCACCGCTTCCGAAGCATAGTTGGGGGAATGTCCGATGTCCTGGTATACCGGGGAAAGTTTCCATCTAAGTACATAAATTGTAGGCGACATAAAAGAAAGAGGACACGAACAATGACAACATAGGTGGAACAGCACAAACAAAGGGGCTCTTTGTAAAACTTTCCTCCAAACAATCAAAGATAGGTTAAAGAGAAAACTTCCCATTACACCAGAACTTACTGCTACAATCTCAGGTCATGGAAAAACTAAAGACTACCTATACAGGTTCCACATTAATGATGATCCAAAATGTACATGCAGTAACCTCCGACAAACAGTTAACCATTTAATTTTTGAATGTAAAGACACACAACTGCAGAGATCTCTATTGGTGGCAGAAGTGCACAAACAAGGAGGAAAATGGCCCACAACCAACCAGGAACTAATCACAAAATACTTGAAAACATTTTGCAAATATATTCATTCAATTAACTTATAAAAAAGTAGTTAACTTTAAATTCAATATATTTATAAATATACTAATAGAATTAGAGATAAGACTACAAACATACTATAAAACAATACAGTGCAAGAATAGGCTAGTAAACTAGACAAAGGAACTACCAATATATAGGTTAGAAAAAGCTCAAAGGTGTATATATCAAACATAAATTAGGAACAAGCCTGTTAAGTTTATAAATTTAAAACTGAATCTGTAAATTAAAAATGAAATTATGTATTGTAATGCATGTAATATTACCATGTAATGGGGCATACAGTTGATACCAATAAAGAGAAAAGTAAAATGTAGGGAATCTGCCATTACACTGCCTTGGCTCCTTAGGACGGACGCCCTCTGTCTCTTCTGGCCTTATTCTTCCTCCCGGGGATGCCCCACTTGGTTGCATAGATAAAATAGATAAAAACTGATCGCAGTACCGAATCCCCTCCATAGTAATCCTAATACTAACATCAGCTTACCTTTTTTTTCTTTTTCTCGTGATTATCCAAAGTGAAAGGAATTTCAACGCTACAAAACAGTGACCCTCTTTAAAAAAAAAAAAAAAAAAAAAAAAAAAAAAAAAAAAAAAAAAAAAAAAAATCAGCAACTGGCTAGTGTAAATGAAGCAGACATTAAGTCATAACTGATTAATTCAAAGTAATTGCTCGCTTTCGCAGAAGTACTTTCTTTCCAACCTCGATAGCTGATCTATTGCTCATTGATGACTTTAATGTGTATCAATATAGTGCTGACCTTTAAGAGCCCTCGTCGTAAATAGTGAATTATTTTCCTTTCTTTCAACATTTTCACGAGAAAGCTACTGCAAAATAAGATCTCCACTAATGACTTTTCCTTTTCTGATAGTTTCTACGGCAGCTGCCACGCTGACTCCTAGGAAGCGAGGCGTTAGTTGTCATCGCCGCGTGCTGACGCCTCAACATAACACAGCTAGGAAATCATACCCTAAGCCCGTGTCTTCGGACAGTGTACTAGCCACTTCTTCAGGAGGAAGGGAAGTTTATCGCAATGTGCGTAGTGGATGAAAACATTCATTCCTAGCAACTTATGACCAAGTTTATCCTATTATGTAAATCATTGCCATTCCATTTTTAAATAAAGTCTAAGGAATCGTCTGTTAAGATTAAGAGAAGTATGTTAGCAATTAAATTAAGTCTTAGTTCCATGATATACCAATAGCTAAACATATTAAAATTTACATTCAGTCATTTACAAGGAAGTTACACATCCACAGTGCTCTTCGGTCACATAAAGATAGTAATTTACCTATGTGCATTTTCATCCTAGCCAGTCATCCGGACCTTCTGTTCTATTTCTTTAAATTTATATGAGAGTGTACCTTTCTTCTCAGAGGTCCCTTTTTGCGCCGTTTTAATCGCAAGCGTGTGGTACCTTTTCTTTCCACCAACATATACAATTATAACAAAAATAAAGATAGATCAAATTGTTTGAATCTTGAGAGCCTCCTCATTTCGTAAACTTATTTGCAACATATGTCCTTGTACGGTGTTCCATCAATACTGCACAAATAAGACGCTGCAGAAGTTTACCGATGTATCCGATGATGACCATGCAGGCCCTTTGAGCTTATACCAAGATTTCTGGAAGATAGGGATGACTGGAGGGATCCCGAAGAGTGACCAGAATGACGAAATGGGCGGATTCTCCAACAATCCCAGTTTGAACGCAATTGCGCAAGAACCCGTATAAAAACCTAAATCCCGACTGACAGGGCCAAATGATGCCTGCGAAAATACTTTTACAGAACACGCAACTCGCCGAACATCGTCCCTTTTCCCACAACTCTGTAACAGATTCCAACGAAGCAAATGAAGTACAGAAAATGAACATGTACGATGAAATTTCGATAGAAATCGATTTTTCTGAAACACTATAATATGCAGTAGAAGAGGTAAACATTCCAATTTCAAATTCTGACTTAATATTGTTAGTGACTTTATGATGTCCTTTTGTGGATGTGTGTCTCTGGGTCACATCTCTTTAAAAGCACTGAGGCATCCTTGGCGTAAAACTTGAAGCGAGTTGTGCCTTCTTGTAGACCACTCAAGTTGCCCTTGTTGTGTAGGGCAAGGAAATTCTAATTAGCGAGAAACTAAACAATGTCTCTTGAGGCCAACTTGTCAGCAATTTATTGACCTAGTTCATAAAGGGAAAGGATGTTACATTCCTGAAGCTTTTAAGGGATAAGACATCAAATGCTATATAAAATCCTAACATACACCTAATATTAATTCATTCCAGTCTAAAATTTGATAGCAATATCTTTTTACTGTAATTTACGTCCTCCAACGTTAAGTCATATCGGACGAAGCAATATTTTATCATGTATCTTGAGGTCCATTAGCAAAGAAACAAAATACTTTCATAGAAAGTTCCTTATGTTGCATTCCACCATGGGCATCACTTTGTATGTGAAAAGGATAATCCAGAACTGAAATTTCGAAAGTAGGTATACCAAACGTAATACTTAGCTTCAGCATTTTTATGCGATGTGATATTATTCAAGGACATTTCCTCACCCAAACTTACATGGAAAATACTTCGATGTCCTTTATTTTCCGAGAAGTTCTCCAAAATACACTATTCGCTGAGTCACTCGTTAAACCAAATAATAGTAATTTGCATCGCAAAGAGTGTACCTTTTGACACTGAATATTTAATGTTAAACGAGAAGCAGACAAATCCAAGATCAAGAAGCTATTAAAAACTCAAATATTAAACTTTTAAAATTGCTCTGTAAAGAGTTTATTACATGTAGTTATAGCATAGAGGTGCAAATGTTGCACAACTAGGATCATCACCACATAAAAAATTATATAATTGCGCTATAATTGTAACGTCAGTATAATAATAGGTAATAATAATAATAATAATAATAATAATAATAATAATAATAATAATAATAATAATAATAATAATAATAATAATAATAATAATAATAATAATAATAATAATAATAATAATAATAATAATAATAATAATAATAATAATAATAATAATAATAATAATAATAATAATAATAATAATAATAATAATAATAATAATAATAATAATAATAATAATAATAATAATAATAATAATAATAATAATAATAATAATAATAATAATAATAATAATAATAATAATAATAATAATAATAATAATAATAATAATAATAATAATAATAATAATAATAATAATAATAATAATAATAATAATAATAATAATAATAATAATAATAATAATAATAATAATAATAATAATAATAATAATAATAATAATAATAATAATAATAATAATAATAATAATAATAATAATAATAATTATAATAACAATAATAATAATAATAATAATAATAATAATAATAATAATAATAATAATAATAATAATAATAATAATAATAATAATAATAATAATAATAATAATAATAATAATAATAATAATAATAATAATAATAATAATAATAATAATAATAATAATAAATGTTCACCAATCCTGTGCTTAAACTTTCCTTCATCTTGAATGTAATACTACGTAACATAAATACAAATCGCAATACAGTCATTTAGAGTGAAAATGGAGAAAATCATTTTGTGCTGGAGTGGGAAAAGTGTTTAATTTGCACTTTATTCATACCACTTAGTGAATCCGTTTGGGCAGTATTTGCATCTGCCCTGGGCTAGTGTTCACATCCATCCCATACAATGAGGTCAACTGACTGGACAGTAAGATTTATTCTTTTTGAAAGTTGTTGTGGAGATTCATTGGAATTGCGTTTTTGTTTTGTTTTCCGAGATCCAGTAAGAACATTTGCAACATGCGGTTGAAGTCCTACTAGGGAGAACTCATATCTGACACATTTGTGTTTGAGTCTGTGGTGTAACAACCACGCAATGACAATAACGTGAACCAATAAATTACTCTTGCTACACGATTCGACAGTCAATCAATACCAGTCCTCTTATAACTCTAAAAGCATATCGGGCAAATGCATTCCTCTATAAACTCGTTATACTCATTCACAATATGGAGCAATTTATATATCCACATATACCTTTTTACTGCTGCATCCCACGGCTGCATTTTAATGGCTCAAAGAAAATACGGAAATTAAATTAATTGCTTTACTGCCATGCCACCACGCAAGTCTAACACTAGTATATGTTTCCACACACCAAACATTGTACCTCTACCAGAGCATTTCAATTCAGCCTCAGACACCAAGGAGCATTTCCCGTTCTTTCACTGCATATTCTGTCGACACAGAATATTTTATTTCCTTTCAAAGCAATAGCAAGTTGAAGAAAGGAAACAGTTTTCAAAGTACATTTTAAAGCATTTATTTTAAGAAACTTCATTAATCAGAGCAATAGCTATATATATATATATATATATATATATATATATATATATATATATATATATATCTTCAAAGGTACCTGAGTAGAGCTCAAAATTATGCATTGTTCCGGACTGGCCTGCTATCATAAAATTCACAAAGCTTCATTTTTGGGATTTGGCTTTTACGTATTGCTTAATGGATTCTCTACCTATAAATAGAATTACGTGCTCATCTACAGAATCGCAGTCTTCTGGAGGCATCTTGTGCATTTTTGAAAATAATGTGATCACATCGACCTTACCTTAAACAATTTATTGTGCTCTGGATGACCAACAGTTTTTTTATGATCATTTACCAAATGCAGGTATCATCCCAACTGCTCAAGCCTACTCCTGCACATGTTATCTGGCATGGAAGGCCTGTGTTTTTGCTGCCCGATACATCCTAATATCTTTTTTGAATATTTAACCTCCGCTTTTACTAAATGAGGCTACGCAGGTGGTGACATGAAATGAAGATGGAGCACCGGTGGAAACCAGAGGCGGGGGAAATCGGAGCACCGGAGGAAGCTCGCTCCAACGCCGCTTTGCCCATTACAAATCTCACATGCTGTCACCTGAGATCGAAACCGCACAACTTTGGTGAGAGTCTAGTGGTTTAACCACTCTGCTACGGTCCAGCCATCCTAATAAAATGGATCCTTATTATTCCCATCAACAATAATAAACCTATAATTGCTCCGTTTCAGCTCCATTTCAGGACATGGGTTTAAACAAAACCATCGCTTTGATGGACATAATTGGATTGTTGCTGCAAAGTAAAAAATAATTATTTTGTCACGTGCATCATCTTCCTCATCTTCTCATACAAAGTATTGTCATATCCCTATACAAAAAGCACCTTACTGTATACTCTATCCAAGACAAGAAGGATCGTGTTGTAAACAAGACGGAACGGACTCAGCCCCGGCACAAAATTGACAAATGTGTGCACAAATAGAGTGAGACATTTTCAGTAATTTATTAAATCTATGTGTCAGAGAATTTATTTTATCACATAGTAGCATCGTGGTCACCCTTCGGTAAGTGGAAGGTTAATAAGCATCGCGAAACAAAGCACGATCGTTCGCATCTCGCCACATAAATTTTGCCTCAGTTGCACTTTTATTTCGGCAAGACAGGCGTGCTCCATAAAGATAAACTACCTGCTTTTAAACTGCAAACAAGTGTTCTGTATTTTCGGGGAAATACAGTCTTAAATATCGGAAGGGATGTCTGAATCACTAACATCTATATCAGCGTTCACATCCTACTTTATTTCGAGAGGGTTCTGCACCGTGGCGTAGTGAGCTAGAGCGCTCTGCTTTGGTTCTCTGTGCCCGGGATCGAACCCATCCCTGAGAGTTGAAGATTTTAAGTCACGGTTATAGGCGTAGGGCAGGGGATCGGTCCCCTTCAGCTGCCTTGGTGCGGGCGCTGAGAACCGCTAGCACTCGTGGTATCTCTGACGTTACTAGAGGAACCTCGGGCCGAACATTCGAGCCTCTCCATCTATGGGAGTTGTTCGGATTGGGTTGGACTCGAGAGGGCAGTGGTTCCCGATACCCTGGGAGATCAGGTACGTCTCCGGACGGGGTTGAGGGAAGCCACATATTCCCGCGTACTAGCCTGCATAGCTAGTAGAAGGTGTGCTAGATCACCAGGCGGCCCTACCACGGTTAATCGGTAGCCTTCCCCTTTAGGGTTGGCTCGTGTAAATGGCGTATCCACTCCCATCCCCTCTTGAGTTCACAGGACCAGATAGGGGGCTTGTTAGTCTCTAGGTCTTGCCCTATGGAAAGCCCCAAGTAGGCGCCGGGCGCCCTTTTGGGACAGCTCGATAACTCCCTGGCCATTAGAGTGGGGTTAGTCTTCACTTTGTGTGGATTGCCCATGTAGATAACCTGGAGCTTATATATAGGGCCGATATCCACTCAGCATCGTGAGGAAATTGAGGAGCTATGCTAGGTAGTGAACCCTGGTCCAGAATGCCAAATTTCCGGCTGAGGATGCCGAGATGCTGACCATATCTCCATCCCGAATGATCGCTTACATCTACTTTGCTTATGTTGGCGTGGGGCCGGTAGTCGGGTTGGCCGGCTCAGGCCCACTTTGGGCTATTACGTCATGGGTTACATTACGTTTATATTGTAAAAGAATACAAATTACTACATAAGTGCTTCATTAGCAATATATAGTAGGCAGCATTTTAACAATTAAAT